>SJYV01015409.1:0-33065 GCA_006410875.1 Neotragus pygmaeus | reverse complement strand
GCTTGCTCCTTAGAAGAAAAGTTATGACACATCTAGACAGCATATTAAAAAGCAGAGATGTTACTTTGCCAACAAAGGTCCATCTAGTCACAGCTTTGGTTTTTCCAGTAGTCATATATGGATGTGAGAGTTGGGTCTATAAAGAAAGCTGAGCGCCAAAGAATTGATGCTTTTGAACTGTGGTGTAGGAGAAGACTCTTGAGAGTCCCTTGAACTGCAAGGAGATCCAACCATTCAATCCTAAAGGAAATCAGTCCTGAATAATCATTGGAAGGACTGATGCTGAAGCTGAAATTCCAATACTTTGGCCACCTGATGGGAAGAACTGACTCATTGGAAAAGACCCTGATACTGGGAAAGATTGAGGGCAGGAGGAGAAGGGGACGACAGAAGATGAGATGGTTGGATGGCATCACCGACTTCATGGTTTGCGCAAGTTCTGGGAGATGGGGGTGGAGAGGGAAGCCTGGTGTGCTGCAGTCCATGGGGTCACAAAGCGTCAGACACAACTGAGCGACTGAACTGAACTGACTGACTAAAATCTAAAATGATTCTTTTTACATAATCCAACTGTCTCTGTCTCCCCTGCCATCACACCAAGCCACACTTCACTTTGGCATTTCACTGTCTGAATTTAATTTGGGGATTCAATAGCTTAGCAGGAGTGAGAAAAACCACCGCCCTGTCTGGATAAAGCCACAACTGTACCAACTCCTCTGTGGCATCACCATCCTGACACCTAGCACTGACAAATTTACCCAAACTTTGAAAGGTAATATTTGCAAATATCAAAAGGCAAATTTCTCCTATTAAATGAAATTCTCTCTGAATACACTTAAAGGCATTGATAGACCAGGTAAAGTCTGATGTGGCTATGAATGCCTTCCAAAGCAAATATAAATGAAATGCATTTTATACACCTCCTGTAAGGATAAGACTAAGCAAATAAAGTTAGAACTGGCAACCCAAAGAGATTCAGGGCACATCAACATCTTGAACAGTGCTTCAAATGTTTTGGGGCTTAACTTAAAACTCCAAAGCACATTAAGGCAGAAGACGTTCAGACCCATGATGGTATAAATTTAATCCACATGTGTCTGATTCATTTACACTTGAAGCATTCAAGTAATGTTTTGTAAGTGCCGTCTCAATGTCTATGAGATCTCTGGGCATTTTGTGTCTTTCTCCTTAAAAAACAGGAAATCATACTTTGGCAAAAGTAAATAAACTTAAAATACCAAAGTATTACAGACCACCATGCACAACTAAATCAACAGACTTTTGTGTAAATTCTTAACCCAGCAGTGTCTTTTTTAAATTAGATTGACTTTTGCTGGTCCAATTTTATACCATTCATTTCCCTGAAGGGAGATGTTATACTCAAATATGAGTTTGATTCCAAAGGCCTATAGACAGCTCAATAGATTTACCAAATCACACTGCAAACCTATGGGTAATATAGTTTATATTGAGATAACATGTAAATAAATGGACTTCTAAAAGAGGGTCCTAAGCCAGATTCTGTGGGAAACACACTTTGAGACAGTGATCTGCATGCAGAAATTTTTCTGAAGGGTGTGAGGCAATGAGGAAAGCAGGATTTGGCAGAAGGAAGTGCAGAGCTGGAATGCAGTTACAAGCTCTAAAGAGCATAGGACCCTTCAGAAACGTCCCACAGGAGGCAAGCGTGTGCGTTAGGTCCCCACACCCACCTGTCACTGTACACAGAAAGACCAAAGAGAGGGGGTCACAACCACGGGCAAGGCAGCTCCCTTTGGCTGAGGGTAATTTCCCTAAGGGGAAAACTCACCCCATAGGGGATCCAAGTGGGACACCAGTGTCTACTAAGCAAGGCTATTGGAGTTTTCTGAGAATTAATCCTCTGTGAATATAAGACCTACTCAGTCTTTCAGTCTAATTAGCAATACAAATTGAGCCATATATTCACTCAGTCAGCTAGCAAAGGCTTGAAGTAAGCAAACTCATTTTATAGGGAAATTTCAACATTTACTATGGAGCTTTTATTTACGACAATGTACAACCAGTGTCTGTAGGTCTTACTCAAAGACATTTTCTCCTCCTGTATCCTGAAATAATCCCCTCAAAGATAAAACACCAATAAAAAATACATTTTGGAGAAAAAAAAAATTGTGCACATAGAGAAAAAAGCAGTGCTAAAGATAATAACGGGGCAAAAATAACTTTGAAGAAGTTGTATCACCTAGCTTTTTCCCTTTGCCTTTGACAACTCACATTTGATACCTGGTTTCTTTTCATCCATTCATTCAATAAACATTGGTTATGACCTACGTCTTATAGAAACTAAAACATAAACCAGCAAATAGCTCTTAAAGGCCAAGAACCATTGACACTAACAGAGGAAACTAACACGTAAACAACATAACAAGATAATATCAATCCCAGTTTATCTATGAACTTCTTCCAGATTGGTGAGAAATTCCTAAATCCTAGCACTGGACTCAAATTGTAGAATGTTCAGGATTCTCCAGGATGCTAATTCTAATACTCCTGGGAAACCTCTGAACACACTTTCACCTCTCAGATCTCTCCAATCCAAATCTTAATCCAGTTTTGAAGTATTCCCAAGCCTGACCAACCAAGTCCTGACCCCATCAGCAGATTGAGTACAAAGTAGAAATGAGAACCACTACCTACTTAGCCCTCGTTTACATTAAATTCATTTAGAAAATACTTATTGGGCCCAACTATGTGCTAGCCATTGGTTTTAGAATTGAGGACACAGCAATAAACAAGGTTCCTTCTTTCAGGAAGCTTACATTCTAGAGGCAGAAGCCAAACAACCAAATAAGCAGATAAGTGTATCCCACATTATCTGATACTGCTAAATGCTATGAAAGAAAATAAAGCAGGGGAACGGAATAGATAAGAGAAGGGTTACTTTCTAAGACAGCCGGATTAGACAACATGATATTTAAGAGAGGAGTCAGGGAAGAGCCACATGGATGTCAGGATGAGAGTACTCCAGGCAAGAGAATACCAAGGCTTCAGGCTCAGGATGTGTTCCCAGATCTCTCGGAACTGCTCCTCTGCCAGCTCCCGTCACTGACCTCAAACACAAGAGCAGCCTGAATACGCATCACAGAAACTACATTTAACTATCTCTAAAATGTGCCTTACCTTCTGGATATGAATTTTGAGTTGCATGTGTCTGAGTTGTTAAAGAATTTCATAAAAGTGGGGTTTCCCTGGTGGTCCAGCAGTTAAGAATCCACCTATCAGTGCAGAGGATGTGGGTTAGATCCCTGGTCCTGGAAGATTCCACATGCTGCGAGGCAACTAAGCCTGTGAGCCACAAGTACTGAGCCTGCGCTCTGGAGCCTATGCTCTGCAACAAGAGAAGCCAGCACGAGAAACCCACACACTGCAACTAGAGTAGCTCCTGCTCACCACCACTAGAGAAAGCTCGCATGTAGCAACAAAGAGCTAGTGCAGTCAAAAATAGTGAATAAATAATTTTTAAAAGAATTTCATAAAAATAGAACCCAAGTATTATCAGTCCTTTCTCCAAAGATCAGCATTGCAGCTTCTACATTCTAAACCAGGGAGCACTCCCACTTCACAAGGGAAACCAGCTAAAACAATTATCAACAATATCACNATAATTTTTAAAAGAATTTTATAAAAGTAGAACCCAAGTATTATCAGTCCTTTCTCCAAAGATCATCATTGCAGCTTCTACATTCTAAACCAGGGAGCACTCCCACTTCACAAGCGAAACCAGCTAAAACAATTATCAACAATATCACCTCTAAATTAGTAGCAATGCAAGAATAGCCAAAAAGATCTGACATAAAGCTATAAAACAATCCAGTTTGTTTTTAATTTTAAAATGAAACTCATCCAAAGTCCTTTATTTGGTACAGTGAGATCCAATGATGGATTGGTCAATTATTTTTTTTTAGTTTGGGAAATAATTCAAACAGGTACATATTATGTATGCATACATTTATACACTTCCACATTTTCATTTGAAATATGTAAATGTACATCCACTCACCATCCTTTTGGTGTAGAGCTAGGTGGACAGGACACATACACAGATTGTCATTATACAGTTTTTACACATGATAATGAGGGCCAGCCTCTCAAAGAAAGCAATCTTTACTAATAATCAAAATGTTCTATTCTGTTGTGCTGCTCCACCATTTGCCACTGGCCCTGTAAGATCTGGTCTTTATGACGCCAATACCTTTAGCAATTCAGTAGAATTCAATTAACCATTCAGTTATTTGATTTATATCTGACAAACATCTTAGTGACCAAATGTTTAACTACATGACTAGAAATACTAGCAGAAGAGTAAAAACCTTAGAAAAATTAAAATCAAACTCTGTGTATGAAGAAAACACATTTCTTGGGTAAACTCACCTATATAAGTTATCATTTTGCTCTTCATATACTTCCCAATTCAAAATGATCCTTCCAGTAAAAGACTGCTAAAGTTGAACTGTGTCATAACTCTACAGTTGCTGACTTACGGAACAGATTAAAAATTACCATTTGGTTTCAATATCTGCTTAATTAACTTACCTACAGAACTCAGAACCCACATTCTGGTAAATCATTTCCCATCTCTTGACATTCATACTGCTTAAGTTACAGTCAACCAGTCAACAAGTATTTATTGCTCTGCCAAACTAGTGAAATAAGTATAGGAATAATAAGTTCTTTTTAGGATTACATAGTCTAGAAATGGAATGTTAAAAAGATTCACTACCTGAAGAAAGACAAAAGCAAAGAATATTAAGGAAATGTTACTTAGAAGTGCTGGTAAGTGTCTTCTTTTTCCATATCACTCTAGAAACATCAGAAAAATATCTACAAGGTTTATTTATTAGGAAAAAGTGGTTCACCTAAGATGCATGCAGGACAATTTTATAATGGCCATTTGACTCTCAAAGATTTTTGTATTAACTTGTTGCTAAATGGAATTGTAAGTCAGTCAGTACCTCTTGCATTTCCCTGTATTTTTCAGTTGGGATTATAATTCAATGAATTTATATGAATTAACAATGTTTAAAATGATAAAATTCAGATATTGAAAATTTTTACAGACATTAACAAGTTTTACTTTAAGTTAACATTATGATTATGTTTCTAAGTAACAATTCCTGAAAATAAACATATACAGACACACACATACACATATATCCCTCCTTTTGTGGGGGGAAATATGGGAATTTTAGGGCAGTGAAACTATTCTATATGATACTATGATGGTGGATACATATCAATATACATTTGTTAAAACCCACACACTGTGGGTTTCTCCCACGAGGAGAACCCTGGTACAAACTACAGACTTTAGTCAATCATAATGTACTCATATTGGCTTATCAATTGTAACAAATGAATTACATCAATGCAAGATGTTTATAATAAGGATTACTGGGTGTGATTGGATGGAGACATGAGGAGGTACGTGAATCCTGTGCTTTCTACTCATTTTTCTGTAAACCTACAACTACTCAAGAAAAATAAAATCTATTAAAAGAGATTTCTAACACACATCATGCTCATCTTACCTTTGTATTAAACTCAATCATCAAAGTTAATAAAGTATCCCCTTTTTCATCAGCCACAAGTTTTAAAAGTTTTAGAAATTATGCCAAAACTATTGATAAGTTTTGATGCAGTAAATCCTGCCAATCCCAGACATCAACACCTGCATTACTCACTTCCTCCTTTCAGTTTATGCATGTACCTGTACCCTTATTCCAGTTTGAGGCTTGAAAAATGACAGTGAACACAGGTCAAAGATTGTCTGCAGATGTTCATTCAAATGACAAATTCAACATTTCATCCTTATCAGGATGAGAGAAGGCAGTGTAGAGTAGGGCATTGAGCTGGAAGATGTCACAGTTACAGTGCATCTGTGGGAATTTAGAAGCTCAGTTTCAGAGATATGTTTTAAACATTCGGAAGCTCTAACATGTAGGGTGCAGAATGGTGGCTCAGTCATTAACACCTATGCAGTTCCTCCTGGGCATTCAGAGGATAAAGGAAAAATGGTTCAATAGGGAAATCAGTGTTGGGTATCATTTTGGCATTCCCAAGCCTGGATTTTTCACTCAGGTTCCATTTAGAACTGTCTGAGGGCCTTAGCAAAACACGTAAGGCACTTGTTATAAGTCACAAGTTATAAATCCTTTAGCCAGAACTTGCCATGAAGACCTAAGACTTCACAAGAGAAAGAAACTTGGAATGCAAAGAATGCTTGAAACAACTTAAAACATCAATCAGGCTGGGATATCTGTGATAGCCCTACCACCCATCTGATGCAGAAACAATTTTCCACACTAAAAAGCATTTTAGAAGTATTGATGCATTGGGGTCATAAGTGTAGCAATAATTCACAGTTAAATAGAACACAGACCTCAGAAAATGTTTCATAAAAATAAAATTATATTTCCACTAGGATATATATGCAAGACATTAACTAAATTGTAATATCCATTTTAGCAGTAAAGAAAACCAAAACTTCAGGAAAAGAAATTAGAGAAAAATATAAATTCAAAATATTCCTGGTGAGGATGAAACTTTGTTACTTTCTATTGCCTGACAGTAGTTAACCTAAAACTCCTATTTTTCAAAGTCAAAAGCCAAAACTAAGTAGAATTTTAAAGGTGACTTGAAAAAAAAAGCAAAAACCAAAACACCAGTGATTAGCCCAGTTGTCCAGGGTCACCTGTGTCTCATTAAGTTCACTACTTCATGGTTTTCAGGCTTTCTCCAGAGCTTCATTTTTACATTTTCTTTAAATATTTTCAGCTACCTCTTTTCTCCCTTTCTTAGCATTCCCTTTCCAACTCTCAAATTAGTCATTTTTACTCAGACTCACTTTTTATTTTAAAAAGCTACTCTATTTCAAAGTTTAAAAGAAAAGGAGAATTATTCTAAGGGAATTCCCTTTGTCAAGTAGCATAAATTAAACTCTCCAAGAATGAACATTGAAGTGATTCCAAGTGTTGGCAGACTTTTCTCAGCTATTCACATTCAAACAACTAAACTATGAGCTCAGATAAGACCCCAAGTTGAGTTCACCTAAGGCCTCCTAAGTTGACTATAAGCAAGCTTCAACATGTTGACTTGCCATTGACAGATGTAGTCTATCCTCCACTAGATTGGGCACCTCGGACCAACTCTGGAATACTGTGTAAAAAATACTTAAATGATACAATTCTGGTAGCTAAATTCAAATTGTAAGGAAATAAGAGGTAGAGAAATAAAGAAATATTTTAAAAGCAAGGAATCCTTTTGCAGAATAAAACTGATTACCATAGGATCTATCTGCACCAGCAACTCTCAAGACTTCTGTTCACCAGAACCATCAGGATTGTTTATTAAAGCTCTACTGGCAACAATTCTTAGACAATGAACCCACAGGGGCGTAGAAGAACTGCATTAAAACAAACAAGAACAAGCACTTGCATATCACTGTGCAGGGTATGACCATGACCTTTGTGTTATGGCTACCTTTGTCTTAACTCTTTTGCCCTACCTCTACCTGAGGATCACCTGTATTACTACCTTTGAATACCAATCTGCTTCCCACTTGGTAAACAGAAAAAGGAATGGAAATAATCTTCACTGCCATCAGGAGCTACATACACAAGGATGTTTTCTCTTTCATTGTACGTTATCACCTTTTCCATCATAAACTGTTGGACAAAGTTATGGCCATACTTATCAATCACAAGTATTTTTTGTCTTCTATTTAGAAAGTCATATAAATGGTTTATGTTTGTTGCTAATTCTTTAACCTTAGCCTTCATTTCCAAATAAAAATACCAAGATGTTAAATATAGCCGCCGGAAAAAGAGGAAATGAAATGATAAGAGAAGATTCCTTGGCTCTCATATCCCTCCCTGCATTACTATCATCCTGGGTTAATGAACTAGAGATTTCTTTACCTGATCTACCCTTCCTTACCTGATCTGCCCATTGAGGTCACCTGCACTATCCAACTATCTCAACTCATCACTTCCCTTTGCAAACTGAAACCTGGTCATTGTGTGTTGAGAAGAAGCCAATCTATAAATTACAAGCCCATGTGATTTTCTATCAAGACTTACTGGAGTCCATTCCAATATTATTTGTAGTCATTTTTTCACATTTTAGAAGCTAATCATATTCATTATATTAAGACTGTCATTTCTGTGAAAATTACTTTATACCACACTACAATATTTAACACTGTGGTTAGAATTGTTTAGTGAGATATTTCTTTTATTTCCAGGCTTGTGGGAGAATAACCATCTGTGTCATAGTTAGCTTAATTCTAAGCCAGAGCTGAGAACTACAGCAAATTCCGAATAGCAGTAAATTCCAGCACTCAAAAGATGAAACAGCATTGCCCATCAAGACTAACATCTTTGAAAAAGACAACAAACCTTGTATTGAATATGGATTAACTGAAAAAAGCAAAAAAAAAAAGTCAAAACCATAGATCCTTACCAGAAATGGACTCCAACAAATGCAGGAAACACACATTATACCCAGAAGCTGGATGACCATTTCAAAGTGATGAGACCTGCCTTGTCTGTGCTGCTGACTTCTAAATTTAACTTTCAAAAGTGAAATTCCTGTGATGGCATTGCAAACAAATGAAACACCCAGGGCTAGGAGCCCCAGAAAAGCAAAAAGTAAAAGATAAAACCTATCTTCCCAGTCTTTGATTTCATCTGTTTTGTAGAAACACCAGGTCCTTGAAGCTTGAATTTTATAGTCACGATGCCCAAGGATGGGCAGCAAAGCTACAAAAACAGCAAAAAAGCACACCCCACTCAACATCATTTTAACATGCTTGGTTGTAATTTTTGTAGAGTGAAATATTGGTTTGGTGACTCCGATGCATCGCTCAATGGCCATCAAACTGCCTAGAAAAAGTGGGCACAGACCAGAGAACACCATGCAGATACCAAAAATACTGCAAAGGATATTTGACTTGTCAAAGTAGATCCAGTCTTTATCAGAAGCATACACAAAGACCGCTATAGTTCCATTGATGAGGTGCCCAAAGAAATCTGTGATTACTAGTGCACTAGCCAAAAGCAAAAATGATGACTTGTACTTCTGTCTAAATCTCTGGTATGCCTTCATGAGAATAGCAATGGCAAGGCTGTTTGATAAAATTCCCACTGTCATGAAGATTATTGAAAAAGATATTGAAAGGTCTTCTTCCAGTTGGCAAGTTGTATTTGAAAAGAGCTCAGATGCAGGAGACACTGGCTGTACAGAATTGTTCGTGGACATTGTTGTGGAGATTAAGAGTCGGCCACTCAAGTCATCTCCCTCTCAAGAGTTTAGGCTTGCAGTCCAGAGATCTGTAGCATAAAGACAGAGAAACCATGAGCCCTGGAAAACTGCTCATCTGGCATCCCAGCACCCTATGGTGGGAATCAGATTTATCCAGCCTATCAGGAGCCAGGTTGCATCATGCTGAAAACAGCACACATCTGCCTGGGGTTCCACATCTCATTTTCAAGGTAAAGAAGCTACCAGAACTGAGACGTCTTGGTTAACTTCTGTGTCCACTCTGCCAATGAGCATCTCCTAAATCTCCTCCTGACACTTCACTGACACCCTTAAACTTTAGATTTAAACCCAAATGAGTTTTAAAAAGTATGATAGTCTATTCTAATAACTAAGTGAACTTCTAAACTTTTTGCTTTTTCCTCTGATGAACTTTGCCCCCAACGTGTAGATTATTCCTTTGGGAGCTATGTCTGTTTGTCAGGCAGACAAAGATCATCTTCTCCAACTTTGGGAAGGGTGCAGGGTGGAGCCGCGAGCGCATGCTGCATGGGCTTCTCTNGCTTTCTCCAGAGCTTCATTTTTACATTTTCTTTAAATATTTTCAGCTACCTCTTTTCTCCCTTTCTTAGCATTCCCTTTCCAACTCTCAAATTAGTCATTTTTACTCAGACTCACTTTTTATTTTAAAAAGCTACTCTATTTCAAAGTTTAAAAGAAAAGGAGAATTATTCTAAGGGAATTCCCTTTGTCAAGTAGCATAAATTAAACTCTCCAAGAATGAACATTGAAGTGATTCCAAGTGTTGGCAGACTTTTCTCAGCTATTCACATTCAAACAACTAAACTATGAGCTCAGATAAGACCCCAAGTTGAGTTCACCTAAGGCCTCCTAAGTTGACTATAAGCAAGCTTCAACATGTTGACTTGCCATTGACAGATGTAGTCTATCCTCCACTAGATTGGGCACCTCGGACCAACTCTGGAATACTGTGTAAAAAATACTTAAATGATACAATTCTGGTAGCTAAATTCAAATTGTAAGGAAATAAGAGGTAGAGAAATAAAGAAATATTTTAAAAGCAAGGAATCCTTTTGCAGAATAAAACTGATTACCATAGGATCTATCTGCACCAGCAACTCTCAAGACTTCTGTTCACCAGAACCATCAGGATTGTTTATTAAAGCTCTACTGGCAACAATTCTTAGACAATGAACCCACAGGGGCGTAGAAGAACTGCATTAAAACAAACAAGAACAAGCACTTGCATATCACTGTGCAGGGTATGACCATGACCTTTGTGTTATGGCTACCTTTGTCTTAACTCTTTTGCCCTACCTCTACCTGAGGATCACCTGTATTACTACCTTTGAATACCAATCTGCTTCCCACTTGGTAAACAGAAAAAGGAATGGAAATAATCTTCACTGCCATCAGGAGCTACATACACAAGGATGTTTTCTCTTTCATTGTACGTTATCACCTTTTCCATCATAAACTGTTGGACAAAGTTATGGCCATACTTATCAATCACAAGTATTTTTTGTCTTCTATTTAGAAAGTCATATAAATGGTTTATGTTTGTTGCTAATTCTTTAACCTTAGCCTTCATTTCCAAATAAAAATACCAAGATGTTAAATATAGCCGCCGGAAAAAGAGGAAATGAAATGATAAGAGAAGATTCCTTGGCTCTCATATCCCTCCCTGCATTACTATCATCCTGGGTTAATGAACTAGAGATTTCTTTACCTGATCTACCCTTCCTTACCTGATCTGCCCATTGAGGTCACCTGCACTATCCAACTATCTCAACTCATCACTTCCCTTTGCAAACTGAAACCTGGTCATTGTGTGTTGAGAAGAAGCCAATCTATAAATTACAAGCCCATGTGATTTTCTATCAAGACTTACTGGAGTCCATTCCAATATTATTTGTAGTCATTTTTTCACATTTTAGAAGCTAATCATATTCATTATATTAAGACTGTCATTTCTGTGAAAATTACTTTATACCACACTACAATATTTAACACTGTGGTTAGAATTGTTTAGTGAGATATTTCTTTTATTTCCAGGCTTGTGGGAGAATAACCATCTGTGTCATAGTTAGCTTAATTCTAAGCCAGAGCTGAGAACTACAGCAAATTCCGAATAGCAGTAAATTCCAGCACTCAAAAGATGAAACAGCATTGCCCATCAAGACTAACATCTTTGAAAAAGACAACAAACCTTGTATTGAATATGGATTAACTGAAAAAAGCAAAAAAAAAAAGTCAAAACCATAGATCCTTACCAGAAATGGACTCCAACAAATGCAGGAAACACACATTATACCCAGAAGCTGGATGACCATTTCAAAGTGATGAGACCTGCCTTGTCTGTGCTGCTGACTTCTAAATTTAACTTTCAAAAGTGAAATTCCTGTGATGGCATTGCAAACAAATGAAACACCCAGGGCTAGGAGCCCCAGAAAAGCAAAAAGTAAAAGATAAAACCTATCTTCCCAGTCTTTGATTTCATCTGTTTTGTAGAAACACCAGGTCCTTGAAGCTTGAATTTTATAGTCACGATGCCCAAGGATGGGCAGCAAAGCTACAAAAACAGCAAAAAAGCACACCCCACTCAACATCATTTTAACATGCTTGGTTGTAATTTTTGTAGAGTGAAATATTGGTTTGGTGACTCCGATGCATCGCTCAATGGCCATCAAACTGCCTAGAAAAAGTGGGCACAGACCAGAGAACACCATGCAGATACCAAAAATACTGCAAAGGATATTTGACTTGTCAAAGTAGATCCAGTCTTTATCAGAAGCATACACAAAGACCGCTATAGTTCCATTGATGAGGTGCCCAAAGAAATCTGTGATTACTAGTGCACTAGCCAAAAGCAAAAATGATGACTTGTACTTCTGTCTAAATCTCTGGTATGCCTTCATGAGAATAGCAATGGCAAGGCTGTTTGATAAAATTCCCACTGTCATGAAGATTATTGAAAAAGATATTGAAAGGTCTTCTTCCAGTTGGCAAGTTGTATTTGAAAAGAGCTCAGATGCAGGAGACACTGGCTGTACAGAATTGTTCGTGGACATTGTTGTGGAGATTAAGAGTCGGCCACTCAAGTCATCTCCCTCTCAAGAGTTTAGGCTTGCAGTCCAGAGATCTGTAGCATAAAGACAGAGAAACCATGAGCCCTGGAAAACTGCTCATCTGGCATCCCAGCACCCTATGGTGGGAATCAGATTTATCCAGCCTATCAGGAGCCAGGTTGCATCATGCTGAAAACAGCACACATCTGCCTGGGGTTCCACATCTCATTTTCAAGGTAAAGAAGCTACCAGAACTGAGACGTCTTGGTTAACTTCTGTGTCCACTCTGCCAATGAGCATCTCCTAAATCTCCTCCTGACACTTCACTGACACCCTTAAACTTTAGATTTAAACCCAAATGAGTTTTAAAAAGTATGATAGTCTATTCTAATAACTAAGTGAACTTCTAAACTTTTTGCTTTTTCCTCTGATGAACTTTGCCCCCAACGTGTAGATTATTCCTTTGGGAGCTATGTCTGTTTGTCAGGCAGACAAAGATCATCTTCTCCAACTTTGGGAAGGGTGCAGGGTGGAGCCGCGAGCGCATGCTGCATGGGCTTCTCTGAATAAGTTCTGAATTCGAGCTAAAACTATGTGATTTAGCTCAAATAACAGCAAACCACACACATCAGTGATCCATGGAAGACTACCACCTGTGCAGAAATGCCGATGGGTGTCAGCAAGGGAGATGGACCACCCTCACTGTGTGTACTTCTGCCTAGATGCTGCTGATCTTAAGTTACAGCGTCAGCGCAGCAATATCAAAGGCGAATTATTCATTTGTAGCTCTTTCCCTAAGGCTTCCTTGGGACCTCAGACGGTAAAGAGTCTAACTGCAATGCAGGGTTTGAACCCTGGGTCAGGAAGATCCCCTGGAGAAGGACATGGCAATCCATTCCAGTATTCTTGCCTGGAAAATCACACGGACGGAGGAGCCTGGCGGGCAACACCCCACAGGGTCGCAGAGTTGGACACGACTGACAGCTCTTTCCCTAGTGAGCTGAGGCCTGAGTCACAGACCCTCTATGCCCACCGCCGCCGCCACTCCGCCCCGAGCTCTTTCCGGCGTTTCCCCAATAGCTTTCCCGGAGGCTGGGAATTCCGAAGCCAGCCTTTCCTGGGACCGGCCCAAGCGGGGCCGCTCCGGTCTGCCCGCAGGGCGGCCGCCTCCCCCGAGTCTTACTCACAGCGCTACTTTCGCCCGCTGCTACCCCGACGCCCCCAGGCCTCTGCTTGCAACATCCTTCCCAAACCTCTTAACCGGCTGAAACTTTCTGCGATTGCTCAAACGCCAGAGGGCCCACCCCGGGGGCGCAAAAGACCTGCGCTGATCCGGATGTGAGTCGAAGTGTCGCGGGCAGGGGAGCGAGGGGCGAAAGAGGATCTTTTCCTTTACCCGTTTCCCTCCTCTTAGACCCGTTCTCCCGGGTCCCAGCCGCGCACCTCAGAATCCGGACGGGTCGGTCTTTTCTCTGAGGCTGTATCCCGAGCTGGGGGCATCTGTTCCAAACTTGTTGGCCAGCGCAGGCTCAGGTGCCCCCGGCTGCGGCTGCCTGCCGCCGCCCCGGGCGTCCGAGAGTGGGGTGGCTAAACCTCAGTCGGCTTCAGCATCCGGAGACCAACGCGCGGGACTCGAGCCGCTAGAGGGGTGGTGACCTTGGCATCCCCGGCTGCGGGCAGTGCTCTGGGCGGAGCAGAAGGGTGCGCCGGCCCGTGGGCCATCCCGCGCCCTGCTCTGCTTCGCCGCCGCCGCCGATGGCTGCTGAGCGCAGCGCCGCGCCCTCGCCGCGGCTCCGGCCCGCACTCGCTCTCGCCGCGCGCCCTTCCGCGCGCGCGCTCAGCGCGGAACCTGCCTGGTGCGCTCGACTGGTTGGCTCCTTTAGCACCTAGCAGCGCTCGCCGCCTGGGCGGGGAGGAGGGCGCGGTTGACCTCCGCCCCTTCCTCTCCGCCCCTTTTGCCTCGAGCCGGACCCGGAGAAACTTCGGCACCTACTCGGATGCTACAGCCCCGCTCCTCAGCATCACTAAGGCCCTCTTTAGCTGCCCGACCACTTAGGGAAAAGTTTTGTTCTAAACTCATTCTCCAGCTAAAGCGCCATCTCTACCGCTGTAAAATAGGAATCAGAGAACCGAGGAAAGCCCGCAGACAGCAGTCGTGACATCGTATTGGAACTGTCAGATTGTAGTTTGCCGACAGTTCATCCCAAATCCAGCTAAAAACGAACAAACCAGGTACAAAGAAAGAGAGGGTGCATCTGAGATGGTGGGCTTAGGGGCCGATATCCCCAAGAAGTGAAAAACATTCGGGCCACGTGTTGTCAATGGGAAGTCGCTGCCTTAGGATTCTCTGTCACTTACAGGACTGGACTGTTTCTAACTTTCTAAAGAAGGTGAGAAGGGAAAGGGTGAGGCGTATTCTCGAAGGACGCATGCAGATAAAGCAATAACATTTTAATGATTTTAAAAGCCCAATGGTGAGAGAATTTCTAGTGGCGTATTTACTCAAAGAAACGCTAATAAATTTTGCTCGAATCGTTTTATAATCAAGTAAAGAAATGTCCACCATTTCATTAGGAATTGTAATTCAAGTCATTTTAATATTGTAACCGCTTTTTGCTTATATTATTTTGATCTGTACCTATTAACTCAATGTCATGTTCATAGCTTATGGAAATGTATTACTGACTTTTGCTCTTTTTGTCAGTAAAATATTGCCACAACGTATGTGAAAAACCAATGCCTCATGAAAATAAACCCTCTTTTCTCTGTTCTAAAATCAGAAGGGGCCTCTAAACTCCTAGAAATTAAAAAGGATCATAAAATGCTACAGTGAGATAAATAAATTAGCCATTAACTATAGAAAAGAATGATTGCAGTTTTTCTCTGTGGTAGACACAGATTTTTTTTTATGATATGATCATAACTTGTAACATAAACTATTACTCGGGTAGAGTCACTTGCAAATTCTGGTTACCCAAATATTCTAGTTAGCAGAGAAACAGTATATCTGAATGACCAGTGTCCAAAAAACAACGATGTAATAAACCACATGGAAAATATGAATCACACAGAGTACTATTCTATCCTTTAGTGATTAATATCACTTGATCACATTGGATACAATTATCTAGTTACTTACGCCTCTCCCACTGAACTGCATTTTTGCAAAGGTCTTAATTATCTCTCCATCCTCACCTAGGACTATCCTCCTGGTTACTTATTAACATTGTTTGAATTCATCAGTGGTACAACCAACATTTCCAGGATCACACTTCAAGATCTTAAAAAGTCCCATCTCTCAATGGCACATCTCACAAACAACAGCTACTTAATCCACTGGGTAAAAAAAAAGAGAAAATTCTCATAAAAGCAATTTTAAGTCATAATGTTTATTATGTATATTCAAAACATTATTGTTTTTAAAGTGCTAGATAAAGCCTATTATTTTTAAAGTATCTACTTTGAAAAAAAGAGTGTCTACTTTGCATGTATTCTTGGAGTTCCATTTTTAGAATCCATTCCTTAATCAAGATACATTTTACTTGAATCTCAATAAAAGATTCCACAGAACCTACATCTCTTCTCCAGATAGAGTATATTAGTATCAGTAGAGAAGGTACTAACTAATATGGAAGAGTAAATTAACTAACTAATCTTAAAAGAAAAAAAAATACATATCTGGCCTTATCACACCCAAATCTGACCCCTATTCAAAGTTCCCATTGGCAGCCTCTGACTGCTTATATAAGGAAGTACTAAGTCACTTCAGTCGTGTCCAACTCTTTGTGACTCTGTGGACTATAGCCCACCAGGCTCCTCTGTCAGTGGGATTCTCCAGGCAAGAATACTGGAGTGGGTTGCCATGCCCTTCTCCAGGGCATCTTTCAGACTAAGGGATGGAAACTGAGTAGTCTCCTGCGGCTCCTGCCTGGCAGGGGAATCCTTTACTGCTGAGCCACTGGGGAGCCCCAGTATAAGGAAGAGCTGGCAAATCAGCAGATGGAAACAAACAGATCAAAAATTAGTTGGTGGGTGGAGGGGTGAGAAATTGTGAGGGGAGGAGGTGGTAAGGTGGGAGGGTGGCTGATAAAATTCTTCTGAAAAGCAGTAGTTGGTATCATTACTGCTGAGAAGTGGACACACAGAAAACTCTTAACTTACACATTCACTAAACAAATTTCTTGAGTGTCTACTTTGTGTCACACACTGTTTCTAAGAGGCAGAAATACAGCTGTGTGGACTAAACCTCCAAGCCTGTACTCTGGTGTGGCTTTGAGGTGAGGGAGGGCACTTACTTTTGTGGAGCCTGTGTCTAAAACCTGGATGTGACTTGGTGGCTTCCCTTTAATGGCACCAAAGCTGATGTCAGCCTGGCAACAGGAGATAACATGACAGGTATGTGCTTGGCAATCACCTTCATTCAGGATTAGACGCAGAACCCTGTGCTCAGAGAAGTGTGCACATTATAATTAAAGTCAGAGAAACCGGGACTCAACGACACTGAGGATGAAGCAAAAACTCCATAAAAATTAACAGGCATGTTGAAGTTGATTTTTATAGTTTTAATAAAACTGTCTAGGAAAACTTTTCTGGAATTTACCATTGACATTCATGCTAGAAACTATGTCCCAGTGTGGCAGTAATTAAAACAATAACTTTTTTTTAATTTATTATGTAATTCTTTGAAACACCAAAAGTAACATATGTAATGCATTTGTAAGTTGTGAATTATAATATAAAATAAACACCCATGCACCTACTATCTAATTTAAGGACTGTGTGGCTTTCTTAGGGCTGCTGTTACAAAGTCCTACAGACTGGGCAGCTTCAAATACAGAAACGTATCTTGCAGTCTGGAGTTTAGAAATCCAAAATCAAGGTGTTGGCAGGGTTAGGTCCTGCTAGGGGCTGTGAGGGAGAATCTGTTTCATATCCCTGGCTTGGCTTCTGATGACTTGCTGGCAGTCTTTATCATTCTTGGCTTTTAGATGCATCACCCCCGCTTTCATCTTCACGTGCCATTCTCTCTCTTTGTCCTCACATGGTCATCTTCTTATAAGGAGACCAGTCATATTGGATTTGGGATCCACCCTACCCCAGTACGACCTGATCTTAATCAATTACATCTGCAACAACCCTATTTCCTAATACAGTCACATTCTAAGACACTGGGGGTTTGGATTTCAGCATATTTTGGGGGTGTGGGGGGAAAGAGTCATTCAATCCATTGCAAAGGCTATACAGGAACATTACTAACATTGTTACATCTATCTTCATGTTTCTGTCTCCATTTCACTCTTCTGTATCCTTCCCCCAGAGATAACAGAGATAACATCTATCCTGAATTGTATGTTTGTCATCATTCTCTTGCACTGTATTGTTTTATTACATAAATATGCATATGAACCAATATATTATTCAATTTTCCTTGTTTTGTAACTTAACCTCCTGTTACTTGTTTTTTTAACCCAAGATTTATGAGATTCACAGATATCGTTGTATGCAGTAGGAGTTATTCATTTACAAAATTCTACAGTCACATAAATTTGGATATCCATATTTTTCGAATATCATCCTGTTAATGGTTATTAGGATTATTTCCAGTTTTCTGTTCTTAAGAAATAATCTATTCTGAATAATCTTGTATTTAGCACTTTGTGTAGGAGTTTCTCTAGGACATATACCTAGAGTGAAGTCACTGGATCACAGAGTTTGAGAATGTCCAACTTTCCAAGATAAGGCTGTGCCTAGGAGTATTCTTTCATATTTGTGACAACACCTGGAATTGTCTATCTCTTTAATTATTACTAACCAGACGGTTGTAAAATAATATCACATTGAGGACCTAAATTATATTTCTCTTTGCATTCTTGTCTCTTTTTCTGTGAAATATCTGTTTATCTCTTTTGTCCAAATTTTTATTGGAGTCGTTGTCTTTTTACTAATTCTTTATGTGTTCTAGATACTAATTCCCTATCAGTTGTAGAGAAAACATCTTTTTCGAAATCACAGCTTGCCTCTTCATTTTCCTTACTCTCCTTTCTTTGCTGTCATTGTTTTACACAGTGCTTAATTTAATGTGATCAAATTTCAAGATTTTAAATCCTATCTTTTATGCTGTACTTTAGCATTTTTTCTGTCACATTTTAAAAGCCTTTCCAGAACCTGAATTATAAGATATTCTACTATATATTTTCTAAACATTTTAACATTTGTGCCTTCCACATTTAAGTCTTTAATCCTACAGATAATTATTTTTGAGTGTTTGTGAAGTAGGAATCCAGGGAGTTCCTCTATATAAATAACCAATATTTGTGGTGCCATTGGTAAGTAATCCCACTATTATGGGTTGCACTGTGTCCTTTAAAATTCATATATTGAAGTCCTAAACCCCAACAACTCAAAAAGTGACCTTATGTGGAGATAAGGCCTTTACAGAGGTAACCAGGTTAAAATGAGGCCATCAGGATGAGTCCCATTCAGTCTGAGTGGTGTCCTTATAAAAGAGGGAGATTCAGAGACAGAGACACAGAGAGAACACCACATGAACGTGAAGATGGCCCAGCTACAATACCTACCATGGAAAGAGGCCTAGAACAGGGTCTTCCCTCACAGCCCTCAGGACAAATCAGTGCTGCCAACAGCTTCACCTTGGACTTCCAGCCTCCAGAGCTGTGAGACATCTCAGTTGTTTAAGTCACCCCATTTGTGATACTTTGTAATGGCAGCCCTAACAGATTTGTACATCCTCCCTTCCTCATGAATCTAACATTTATATCTCTCATAGACAAATATCCAATTCATGGGAAAATAATTATTCCTTGACAGACCTCATTGGGTTCCACTGGACTCCAGTTCCCCTGGAAAGTACTGTTTGGGGAGTGTTATTGTTACCCTTAGGATAAACTCTGAATTCTTTAAGGTGGTTTTCAAGGCTCTTCTTAATCTATGTTCCTACTTCTGCCATGAGGCTTAACTCTCCTTCCTCAGCCCTAAAACTCTGTGCCCCAGTCACACTGACATCCTCAGCTCCTACAACCTGTCCCTTGGCCTTCTGCCACTGCTATCTTTAGTAATCTTCCTTCAATCCCTCACACATTGCCTGATCCCTATTCAGACTCCAATGTTCAAAAATTAGTGTGCTTTCTGTACATTATGCTAACTGCCATTGTTATGTCCAGCACTTTGCACATGCTGTGGAGGTACTCAGGAAAGAATGAATGAAGTGGACATACTTCAGAAGCAGAAATCCAAGCACAAAGAAGTAACTTGCCTGATTAGAGTGGCAAATACATGTGACAAAACCACATCTATCTGACCAAAAAACCCACACTCTCACCAACTTTTCGTATTGCCTCTGGGTTTAATAAGACATAAAGTGCTGTCCTTTATGCAGTTTGTTGCTGCTAAGCCTACCACCAGAAGGGCAGATGCCTGTATTGTTTTTCTTTTGGAACAAGAAGTTTTGCAATAATCCATCTACACTCTTTCACAAGATCCAAGATCCACAACGCCACTGTTCTAGCACTGATGCTTTTGTTAATGCCTCAAGACAGGCAAAATGGAAAATCTAGGTGGTGAAAAGAAGTAAAAAGTTGGAAGGAAACGAAGAGAAAGATAACATGTACTGATTTTCTGCCCTTTGCCCAGCACTGTGATGGGTTCTTTAAGTGTACACATCAATGCTACCAGGTGGTTTTTCTATCCTCATTGCATAGAGGAGAGATGAGGAAACTGAAGCCCAGACAAAAATAAATTCTTTGCCCAAGATCACACACCTGTGCTGAAAGTGATGTGCAAACCAAACCATAAAACACAGCAATTTCTGCTTCATTCAGGGATAGGAGGCCAGTGCAGATCCTCCTAAATCTCCTATCCATCCTCACATCTCCCCATTAGCCTGGACCCTGCTATTGGCTACTCCCACTGGAGTTCTGGGTGCCTCTATCACCATTCACTATTTATTCTACCCATTTACTAGACTCAAAGTGAGCAACGTGCTATGCCAACAAAATTTGAAATGTAGTGATCAGGTTGCCCCTGTTTCTGCCCTCGAGGAGCTTAGAAATCTAGACTGGCATGCTAGTTCTTGTTAATGACTCCCTGTTTTTTTCCCTCTTCTTTCCATTTCATCTTCATCCTTTTCCAAGATTCCATTAGCCACCTTCACACCTTTCTTCCTGTCTTATCTGACTTCAATATTTCATATAGATATCTAAGATCCAACTAAGAAGCAAATTTAATCCACCCAGTAACATTATTTTTAGGTGGCCCCTGAGCAGATGAGACACAAGACATACAGTGTTTGACAAAAGTGAAGTGACAAGGACAAGTTTGCACTAGGGGAGAGAATGGACCAGACACAGCATCACAGAAATTCCTGNAAATTTAATCCACCCAGTAACATTATTTTTAGGTGGCCCCTGAGCAGATGAGACACAAGACATACAGTGTTTGACAAAAGTGAAGTGACAAGGACAAGTTTGCACTAGGGGAGAGAATGGACCAGACACAGCATCACAGAAATTCCTGAAGGCACTGGGGATCACAGACAGGGGCCACAAAGGAAAACTGTTTTGCAAAGAAACTGCCACCTTCACTTTTTTCTGCATGCTTACATATGAAAAGATATAGAATTTACAGCTATTGAGGACTGTGTCTCAATGCTAAATGCTTTACATATATATTAAATTAACTTTTCCAAGAACTCTATTTAAAAAAGGCAAAACCATGACCCTCACTTTGCACAGAGGTAATTGAGGAACAGAAAGATTCAGGAGTTAAACTGCTTAACACAGAGAATGAATTCAGTACCAGGTCTGCTCAACTCCTTGATCCTAACTCCTGGCACAACTGCCTCACTGGCAGCTAAGTCACCCCTGCAGGCTGTGGTTTGACATGCAAGGTTTCCCAATATTGGCAGCTGTCACAAAATGTCCTTTTGTGGCTAAGTGGTTATCAGGGGTCATCTTGATTCTTTATCTGCATTCAATACTTGTCTACAATTTTCTCATGGATTTTACTTCAGTGAAGTTTCAAAACACCCACATCCAAACCCAGAGCAAATCTGAAACCACCACAAAGATCATGAGACCATCCTTGCCAAAGTAAAGAAAATCCCCCTTTAAAAAAACATTTAAAATGAGTCCCTTGCTGGAAGAAGAAAATATTGATAGATTCACTATTCCCCCAACTTGGCACAAAGGAGAAATTGCCTTCTCTGAAAGATAGAGCCATCTCAGGGGTGTAAAAAAATATATCCAAAAGCTGAACTCGAATAGGACTGCCTGCTTCAGCATGCAGCCGGTGCCATCTTGAAATTTCTCAATCATTTTAGCTTTGAATTGTGTGCTTAAGTGAAGTCCAATGAGACAATGGAGCATGCACACCCAGCTGAGACCTCCAAATCCTGTACACATTCACCTCCCTGGGATGGGCTTCCCTGGGATGGGTTCTTGGCCACCCAGTCCCCTGTCCCAACCTCAGCCAGCCTCCATCGACACCCTCACCTGGTAACTGCTGCCATTCTTCACCGAGGAAGGGGCCTGGCCACGAGATTTGGTAGGGCGGTCATAAGGGCCACTCTTCACCAAGGAAGAGGCCTGGCCATGAGCTTGGGTAGGTCGGGTGGGGATAAGGCATCTTGGGGCCAAGCATGGCTGCTGCACTCCCACTCCAGGTGAGCTTATCTGGGCGGGGGCAGGGCAGGCTTCTCACCCCCTCATCCAGGTACTGAGTACATCTGGGCACAGAGGTTTAAGATCTTCACATGCTCAGTGGCTCAGTCGTGTCCAACCCTTGTGACCCCATGGACTGCAACCCACCAGGCTCCTCTGTCCATGAGATTTCCCAGGTAAGAATACTGGAGTGGGTTGCCATTTCCTCAGGGGTCTCTCATCTACTATGAACTGAGGCAGTAGGCCCATGGAAATAGGGAGCCACCTGGCTTGATCCCTCTGGCCCAAGCCCCATACAGACACTGCACATGGGTCCCTAGGTTGATGGGAGAAGGAACCCAGTAGCCATCAGGCTCAAGCAAATTCACACACACCTCAAAGACCCTTGGGTACCTGTGAGGGTTTTGTATTGACCCCTGTTCCTTGAGGGCCCCTCAAAAAGTTCCACTCTGGGGAATTTTCTCTCCAAGTCTTTCTCATTCTGTCTTGAGTTTGTCTCTTAGCAGCTAGAGGCAGCCTTGAAGGACAAGCCACAAAATAGAAATTGTGTAATTTTGGTGACTCCGCACCCAAGTGAAATGCGATATTTGCATTTGAATTGGCATTGCACAATATAGAAAGGAACAAGAAAATTCATCCTAGTAATCTAACATTTTAATTTCTATTTTTTTACAACATCAAGTAGCAAATAAACAACACCATGACAACTCCAGAGAGAGACCAAAAAAAGGGAAAAAATTTATATTGTAGTATTTTTAAGTGTACTTTTTCCCTAGTTTTTATATTTCTTTCTCTGCTTCCACACATCAAACACTGGATCCAAGTTTTCTGGGTTCCCCTAGGCTACAACATACAATCAATAAACATTTGGTAAGTGAATGAATAAATTTCTATAACAATTTTCCCTTATGGCATTAAAAAGTCTCTACCTGCTAAACTGACAGTGAGGCTATGTCCTCTGTATTTTTGTATTTCCCTACAACTCAGCATAATTCCTTTGTTGATGATCATTAAAGTGTATGTGGTGANTATAGGCTGAATAAATAAAAACAAAAAATACTCTTGAATTATCCAACACACAAGACAGAAAAAAAAAAAAAAATGGGAGGAAAAAGTCGTCCTCAGATGGAATTGTGCAACTCATTAGCCATCTTTTCCACAACTTGCTTCCTACCCAGGCAAAGCTGAGGCATCAAGTCTCATTTTCTAAAAGCCAGTTAGAACTTATGCTAACATGGTTAAAGTTGTTTCTCCTCCTATCATAAAAATGTTTTAATCAAATTGAAAGTTGAAAGTTCTGCGTAATAAATTTTTTTTAGTTCAAAAAAATCTTGGCTCATAGATATGACTTCTCTGACAGTAAGAGGCTCTCATCTTGTGAAAGTGTCTGCCAGAACCAGTTATCACTAACCAGAGGGAACAATGTTGCTGTCAGAACGCTGTGTCCTTGACAAACAGAAACTTAGCTTTTCCACACATGTTGGGAGTTTGTCCTTGCACATCATAATAATTGAGAATAAATCTTAATTCTCAACAGTACAATCATCAAACAGAAATGTCTCCCTTTCCAGAGGAGAGACATTTCTCCTACACATTGAATATCTTCTGCATCTCCGCCACAGCTGATGGTCTAAGCACAACTGAATTAGGCTGGGACTTTGTCTCAAAATGTGAACATTCTCCTGATATCGCTGTTCTTTTAAATAATCCCAAGTATCCAGTGGGTCAACATTTTAGCCATTTGTGATGCCCCCTCTCTCCCTATTCCAACAATGGCTCAACATGCCAATTTAGTCATCAGTTTGCTGATTATCTTGGAAAAGTCATTGGACCCTTCTGATCAGATGTTTCATCTACACACGGGAGAACAAGAGGCAAGGGAGAGAGAAAAAGAGACACGGCAGGGCTAGTCTTTAGGATTCTATGTTGTTGTTTAGTCACTCAGTCATGTTCAACTCTTGCGACCCCATGGACTGCAGCTTGCCAGGCTCTAGTCCATGGGATTTCCCAGGCAAAAATCCTGGAGTGAGTTGCCATGTCCTTCTCAAGGGGATCTTCCTGACCCGGGGATCAAACCCAAATGTCCTGCGTTACAGGTGGATTCTTTACCACTGAGCCACCTGGAAAGCCCTAGGATTCTGGATTAGTTCTCCAGAAAAACAGAATAAATAAGGTATGTGTGTGCTTGTGTGCACATGTGTGTATGTGCATATATACATTACAAATATATACAACACATATTCATATATACATCATATGTAAAATATATATTACATATGTATACTTAATATACTACATGAGTATTCAGCCCACAGGCAGACTCAGAAGAACCATGCTCCAGTTCGAGTCCAAAGGTAGACAGCTGGAGAACTCCCTCTCGGTTGGGGAGGCCTGCCTTTTTGTTCTATTGAGGTGTTCAGTGTATATACACATACACATACAGCCTAGTGGCTCTCTTTCTCTGTGGAACCTAATACAAAATCCTAATCCTACTCTTTGACCTCTACATGAGAATAACCATTCCATACACCAGGTGGGTGGTCAGGGCATGAGCATCTGGATAGCACTCCACACAGAATATGAGTCACCCAGGGAACTAGAGGACAGAATTAAAAAACTAAGGGGAAAGCCATTTGTAAAGACTAGGTGAATGTAGTGGGATTAGTGGAAATCAGCTCACTGGACATGCAGGTGCCTAGGACTCATCCCACATACTCCATGGGAAAGTGTACTCCAGTTCCCCTTGGTTTGTGATCTGAGTCCACTGATAGCTCCATCAGAACAGGCCCAGGAATCTTCTAGAGAAGATTCTAGCAAGGACAGACATACCCTGCTAATTCTACCACTGGCTTACTCATTTATTCAACAAACATTTATTTGTTTAGCTTGAACAAAGTTCTGGATGCAATGATTTTAGGCTTTCTAGAGTGAGTTTGCCATCAAGTTATACAGCTAAAACTTGAGTGGGCAGGAGACCTTTGATAGAACTGGCATGATAGTCACCACCCAAATATAGTAATACGTCAAGAAGAAAGAGGAGGTGAGCTCATAATTCACACCACATCTGCAGATTATCTTAAAATTTAACCACATCAGGGTGTGGTATAGAAAACACACTGGATAAGTGATGCTGCCACTGAAAGCCTGAAGGTGCTTGGAATGTGAAATGAAACACTGGTCTAGGATTAGACTGACCATCACTGGGTCTTTGTGCCTTCAACTTGCCAAGAAATCTCCTCAAGTGGTCAGTCTAGCTGTTTGGTCAGGAAGGCCTGAGGCTGACCCATCTAACTAAAACTTAGTTACCTCTCCCTCATATGTAGATTCTACTAGTTTCAGATACATTAAATTCAGACAGCAGTTCATTTCAGTTCAGTCACTGTCATGTCCGAATGTTTGCAACCCCATGAACTGCAGCATGCCAGGCCTCAATGTCCATCACCAACTCCCGGAGCTTACTCAAACTCATGTCCATTGAGTCGGTGATGCCATCCAACCATCTCATCATCTGTTGTCCCCTTCTCCTTCTGCCTTCAGTCTTTCCCAGCATCAGGGTCTTTTCAAATGAGTCAGTTCTTCACATCAGCTGGCCAAAGTACTGGAGTTTCAGCTTCAACATCAGTCCTTCCAAAGAATATTCAGGACTGATCTCCTTTATTATGGACTGGTTTGATCTCCTTGCAGTCCAAGGGACTCTCAAGAGTCTCCTCCAACACCACAGTTCAAAAGCATCAATTCTTTGGCACTCAGTTTTCTTTATAGTCCAACTCTCACATCCATACTGGAAAAACTATAGCTTTGACTAGATGGACATTTGTTGGCAAAGTAATGTCTCTGCTATCTAAGCTGGTCATAACTTTTCTTCCAAGGAGCAAATATCTTTTAATTTCATGGCTGCAGTCACCATCTGCAGTGATTTTGGAGCCCAAAAAATAAAGTCTCTCACTGTTTCCACTGTTTCCCCATCTATTTGCCATGAAGTGATGGGACCAGTGCCATGATCTTAGTTTTCTGAATGTTGAGTTTTAAGCCACCCTTTTCACTCTCTTTCACTTTCATCAAGAGGCTCTTTAGTTCTTTGATTTCTGCCATGAGTGTAGTATCATCTGCAAATCTGAGGTTATTGATATTTCTCCTGGCAATTTTGATTCCAGTTTGTGCTTCATCCAGTCCAGCATTTCTCATGATGTACTCTGCATAGAAGTTAAATAAGCAGGGTGACAATATACAGCCTTGACAATATAAATCTAGACATAGACTATACCAAAATTGCATGATGTAATCCAAGACTATGTGCCAGAAGAAGAAAAAACTGAGAAGAAATTACTTCATCAGAATTAAAAGCTTGACCTTAAAATAAGCAAATATTTATAAAATTAAAAGAGGCAATGATATCTGCTAAACTTAGTTGATTTCAAGTACAGTCATTTTATATTTACACTCAAAAGCAATGGAAAACTTTTGTCTCACATACATCACTGGTTGATTGATTTCATTCTCTCAAACTGGTATTTTGAAACTAATTTAGAAGATGTCCGTGTGTCTATAGTTATCCCCTATTTAACTTAACAGACCAGAAAGTAATGACTTCCTCTTCCTAAACAGACTCTGCAAAGGCTTACATGAACAGCCTGAAAACTACTTCTCTACTCATCCTCTGCCTCTCACCTTAATCACCTTGGCTATTTTTCCTGCCTTAGGGTGTGTGAACTCTTGTTCTCTCCATCCAGAAATATTTTCCCACAGATATCCACTTAGCTAACTCCTTTTCCAACATCATGTCTTTGTTCAAATCTCACCATCTCAATGAGGTCTGTTCCGTAGTTCTGCTGTATCGTGAAGCACCACCCCACCATACCTCACCAGCACCCTGCATGGATCAGGCCCTCTCTCTCTCCCTCTTACTCTGTGCTCCTTTTTCTCTTTTCCATAGCGCTTTCTACCTGCTAACAAAATATATGATTTCCTTATTTCTTATAACATTTTTGCTGTCTCCTCTTCTAGAATGACATCTCCATGAATGCCTTAGTGTCCCATGGCTGCAATAACAAACTACCACAGACTTGGTGGCTTAAGCAACACAAATGTGCTCTCTTATGGTTCTGGAGGTCAGCAGTCCAGTCAGTTTCCACAGGCTTCTGTTAAGGTGTCAGCAGGGAGGCTCTGATGGAAGGATCCATCTCTTTCTCTTTTTCAACTTTTAGAAGCCATCCTCATTTCTTGACATGTGGGCCCTTCCTATAATTTCAAAGCACACTACGCCAATCTCTATCTTCTCCTTTACTGAAGGAAACTCTCTGTCTCCCTCTTGTAAAGACACTTCTAATCACATTTGGAGGCTCACCAGGATAATTCAAGCTAACTTCGCATCTGATGGTCCTTAACTTAATCCTACCAGCAAAGTCCCTTTGCCACAAAAAGTAACATATTCACAGGCTCCTGGGACCATGATGTCAACTATTTTGGTGGGCATTTCTCAGCCTCCCTCAATGAGAATACGAATGTCTGCTCTGTTCCCTCAGATTATCTCAACCCAAACCTGGGACACAGTAAGGACTCAATAAGTGTCAATTAGCAAAGTTAAACTATTGTATAAGGTAAAATCATACAAATAGTCTAAAATATTTAGTTGAGAATTTGAATGTATAATATCTGATCTTGAGATGTGGTTTTTGTTGTTGTGCTCAGTTGTGTCCAACTCTCTGTGACTCTATAGACTATAGTCCACCAGGCTCGGTGGGATCCCTTTTGCTGTGAGATTTCCCAGGCAAGAATACAGGAGTGGGTTGCCATTTCCCTCTCCAGGGGATCTTCCCAATCCAGGGATGGAAGCTCCATCCCTTGCATCTCCTGCATTTGCAGGTGGATTCTTCACCACTGCACCACCTGGTAAGCACCTCATAATGTGATAAAAGCATCCAAAGAAGCCAGACTGCCTAGTGTTACTAACATAATCTTTAACCTCCATCACATCTTAGAACATTTCTTTTTGTGAAATAAATGAATTCTCTGTTGAATTGAATTGCCAATGAATTAGACTGAAATATGACCTCTCTTTTGTTTCCTTTCAAAAAATTATTTCACTTTTTTGTTTTGTTTTTTTTATGTGCTGTACAATTCTCTGTGAAGGACTGCTTCTCAGGGTGCATACATTCAGAATTACTAATTCATAATGCTTAACTAACCATTAGTCAACAGTTATTGAAAGACATATTACTCTTGGCACGCTCTTAAAATGTTTATTACCTCACAGCAAGGAATTATAACTCCAGATAACAACCCATAATATTGACACTCAAAAATGTATATTTTATCACTTGATTATTTGAGATTCATAAAACTTGTGGAAATAATCAGAAGCAGTGGTCACTCTCAGTCAATAACTATCTTATCTTTAATCCACCTTGTTAAGCAACTGACCAAGCTATGGATATAGGCTTTATTTATTTNGGAAGATGCATAATATGATGTCACATGCAATGTGCAAATATGACTAAGAACACTCAAATCATAAAGATCTGGCTCTGAAAACTGGCCCCACTACTTAACCTCTGTAAGCCTCAGTTTTCTCATCTGTTAATAGATATTTTTTAAGTACCTACCTAATAACATTATTGTAAAGATTAAATTCTGCTTATATGCTAAGCAATTTAATATGGATAGCAATATCTACTTGAAAGGACTGCTGTACAGAATAAGTAATGTAAGTGATGCAAAGTAATGCATTATTGTCAGACACAGCAACAGACGCTGTGCCAAAGGTTCAAGCAATGTAGGCTATTATTAACATCCACTAGCATTTTAGATCTAAGACAAATGTCCTACCTGGAACCTAAGTGGAAGCTAAAAGTCAAATGTGAGGCTCTAGTGTACTGTTTTATATAAATAACAATGGCGTGGAATTAATTTGATGATTTCTAAATGCATTGCCAACTTTGCTATTCAGTTCAGTTCAGTTGTGTCTCAATTGTGTCTGACTCAGTTGTGTCTGACTCAGTTGTGTCTGACACTGTAACCTGATGGACTGCAGCACACCAAGCTTCCCTGTCCATCACCAACTCCTGGAGCTTGCTGAAACTCATGTCCATTGAGTCGGTGATGTTATCCAACCATTTCATTCTCTGTCGTCCCCTTCTCCTTCTGCATCAGGGTCTTTTCCAATGAGTCAGTCCTTTGCACCAGGTGGCCAAGTATTGGAGTTTCAGCTTCAGCATCAGTCCTTTCAATGGTTATTCAGGACTGATTTCCTTTAGGATGGACTGACTGGATCTCCTTGCAGTCCAAGGGACTCTCAAGAGTCTTCTCCAACACCACAGTTCAAAAGCATCAATTCTTTGGTGCTCAGCTTTCTGTATAGTCCAACTCTCACATTCATAGATGACTACAGGAAAAACTACAGCTTTGACTAGATGGACCTTTGTTGGCAAAGTGTATCTCTGCTTTTTAATATGTTGTCTAGGTTAGTCATAGCTTTTCTTTCAAGGAGCAAGCATCTTTTAATTTCATGGCTGCAGTCACCATATGCAGTGATTTTGGAGCCCCCAAAAATAAAGTCCCTCACTGTTTCCATTGATTCCCCATCTATTTGCCACGAAGTGATGGGGCTGGATGCCATGATCTTAGTTTTTTGAATGTTGAGTCTTAAGCCAACTTTTTCACTCTCCTCTTTTACTTTCATCATCTTTGCTTTCTGCCATAAGGGTAGTGTCATATGGGTATCTAAAGTTATTGATATTTCTCCCGGAAATCTTGATTCCAGCCTGTGCTTCATCCAGCCAAGTGTTTCTCATGATGTACTCTGCATATAAGTTAAATAAGCAGGGTGACAATATACAGCCTTGACGTACTCCTTTCCCAATTTGGAACCAGTCTGTTATTCCATGTCCAGTTCTAACTGCTGCTTCTTGACCTGCCCCCTCATAATCAACAAAAGAGTCCGAACTTTGCTGTAAATAATGGTAATATCTGAAATTATTGAGTGCCTGCTATACAGCCAGACACTGTTCCCAGTAATTCACACAGACTATATTATTGAATCCTCACTGCAAATACTGTTCTTCATTGCACAGATAAAGAAACTAAAGTTCTAGGAGTCTAGGTAGCTTGCCTAACAATGCCCAGCAAGGAAGTAACTGATAACTCTAGTTCTCTCCAAATTTGATTGAATAACTATTCCCATCTTATAATAACAGTAGACTGGAAAGTTCAATTAGATAACCTTGAATGTAACTCATTTTAAAGATGGAGAAACAAGTCCCACAAGACACTGCAGACTTGTCCAAAATTCTCAGGTAATTATCGCAAAACTAACACAAGTTCTTTACTCTGTAGGGGAGAGTGGGAAAGGTGTAACCGATAACTCTGTCAGGGAGAGGTGTGGTTGGTGAGTGCATTCAAATGTATTATGAACTCTAATACTGCTCTGTTACAACATACATTTGACACTCAAAAAAAAAAAAAAAAGAAAGAAAGAAAGAAAGAAAAAGAAATCGGTGAAAAAAATTCATCAAAATTAATTAATGTTTGACTAAGTCTGATGATTCTGTCCTAGTGGCCCATTTGATTTTCTCATTAGGCAGGACCACTGTCCTATTCTCCCCACAAAATGAGTAATGAAGTGTAGTGTTGATCATCAAGAGCACAGTAAACCAGGCCCCTGTTTTGCTCCTTTGTTTTGAATTTCTGCTCGGCAATTAACAACATGAGTAATCTCATTCAATGGGAGCAGTCTCTTTTATTTCTCTGTCTCTTACCAGACATCTAGCAACAGTTCTCAAAGAGTATCATATGCTTTCCAGATTCTTACTATTGTCTGTTTTCACACTGGTTTTCATAAGTAAACTTTAGGTGGTCATCTGTATGCTTTGACTTTCAAAAGTAATCAACATTTCTGAGCATTTTCTATGCTTCCAAGAATTTTCTTAAGTACTTTATTTGTATTAACCTCACTAACACATTTTATCCTCAGGACAGTACTATAAGGCAGGTACTCTTACTATCCAAATTTTGGAGATAAGGTAACATACAAACAGGATAAAGAATGTGTCCAGGATAAGGATAAGGAATGTGCCCAGGGTTTCAATGTCAGTAGGTGGCAGGCTGAGAGACAAACTCAAGCAGTAATGATCCAGAGTCCGCACTCTGAATCAAACTTTGTTGACTAACCCCACAGCAAAGATGGCAAAAAGAAACTGGAATATATTATTACAGTCATTTTGTTCTACAAAAACTGAAGTGATCAAAAGAGGAAAAGGCAATATGTAAGCATGGAGCTCTTCTCACTTAAGAATTTGTACATTGCCTATGCCCTGAATGGTAGACTCCTCTGCTGCTGCTGCTAAGTCACTTCAGTCGTGTTCAACTCTGTGCAGCCCCATAGACGGCAGCCCACCAGGCTCCCCTGTCCCTGGGCTTCCCCAGGTAAGAACACGGGAGTGGATTGCCATTTCCTTCTCCAGTGCATGAAAGTGAAAAGTGAAAGGGAACTTGCTCAGTCGTGTCCGACTCTTAGCGACCCCATGGACTGCAGCCCACCAGGCTCCTCTGCCCAAGGAGCACCCACTAACTAAGTCCTGTGCTAGACATGGGACATGATCTTGGCCTCTTATAACTGATGAGTCCATAAGCTAGAACACTGCTTCATGCTCACGCAGATATTAACCCCACACACAGCAGCAATGCTCTCATCCTCCCTAATAAAACCAACAAGGGATCAAGGCTAAAATAATACACGGTCAGGACGAGTAAGAATTAAAGGATCTAGCAAAACTTGGCACACAATTACTGCATGTTTTTATCCATTTTATGATATGCAACACCTTATGAGTTCATAATATTTTCTCACATTACAGTTTTAATGATTTAGTATATAAAATGTATATTTATAATATATGTATTTATATTTAATATACTTTATATATTTGCAACATTTCTCACATCACAATTTAATTGAACACTTTAATAAATTCTTTTCATTTCTTTTCAAATCAACCTATTTCCAGTTTAAAATGGACGTCATAGTTTTCCATACTTTTGAAAACTAAAAAAATATATACCAGACACACTCTATTGCAATTTTCTCCTTTATGGTTTCTGAAGCTCATTTCACAACAGAATTTCTTATGGATATCATTTGTGATAGAGGATCAAGCAGCTTGATATCCATTTTAGAGTTCATTCATCTCCCTTCGACTCAATTCCTATACCATCCATTGAGGTTTAAGATAAGCAGAACTCTAATTATTAGAGAAATTCAAACCAAAACTACAATGAGGTATCACCTCATACCAGTCAGAATGACCATCAACAAAAAACCTACAAATAATAAATGCTGGCGAGTGTGCAGGAAAAAAGGGAACCCTTTTACTTTGTTGTTGGTAATATAAATTGGTGCAGCCACTATGGAAAACAGTATGAAAGTTCCTTAAAAAACTGAAAATAGAGTTAACATATGATCTAGCAATTCCACTCTTGGGGAAACATCTGGAAAAGAGTAAATGTCTAATTCAAAAAGATACATATTCATAGCAAGCACTATTTATATGAGCCAAAACATGGAAGCAACCTAAATGTTCATCAACAGATGAACAGATAAAGATGTGGTGTATGCATACAATAAAATATTACTCAACCATAACAAACAATGAAATAATGCCAGCAAAATGGGTGGATTTAAAGATTATCATATTAAGTAAGACAGAGGAAGACAAATATCACATGCTATCACTTATATGTAGAATCTAAAAATGATACAAATTAACTTACTTACAAAACAGGAAGAGACTCACAGACTTAGAAAACTTATGGTTACCAATCAGGGAAGGAGGTGGGGAAGGGACAAATTAGGAGTCTGGAGTGAGCAGATATAAACTAGTACACATAAAATAAACAAAGTCCTACTCTATAGCACAGAGATCTACATTCTATACCCCTAGATGGGGAAAAAACTGAGAAAGAAAACATATACATGCGTGTGTGTGTGTGTGTGTGTGTGTGTGTGTAT
>SJYV01015405.1:0-18957 GCA_006410875.1 Neotragus pygmaeus | reverse complement strand
AAATAGGGCCATCTCAAAGTTCCCACTTTGAGTTTGCAGATCTGAGATTGTATAGATCTGACTTTTCCCGCTGCACTATGCTAGTCTTCCTCTTGCTCAAAGTTGTAAGAAACAGCTGCAGATGCCCACTGCCCTGCTGCATGGAAATTCTAACAACGATTTGAGATCAGGTCACATACCACACTGAGATAGCCTTAGAGACCCCAGCATAGCATCCTGACTCACGCATTCTTTCCCACTCTGAGTCTCAAAGCCTATGGTCTTTAAAACAAGAACTGAAACAAATCAATGGAGATGGATTGATTCTGGTTTCCAGACTTTGAGAAGAGGTTTCTGGGACCTCCCCAGAAAAACCCAGAGGGGAGAGTCGAGGACAAGCGGAGGCAGTGCTCTGCTGCTGCATGCGTATAGCTTGTCACACGTTTCTCATTCAGTAAGCACTCCTTGAGTGCCTTCCGTTTGCACGCACTGTGACTGCTGAAAAATCCCGAGATCCCTATACACCCGCCCAGCTTCCAAGCTTCACCCAAGTGTCTTCCCGCCTCCTTTCCTTACAGCTTGTATTTCAGGACCATCGGGGCACTCAGTCTTCAAGCATCTCCCCCATGTTTGCATTGGCAGCTGAATTCACTGCTAGAATTCCTTTTGTACACTTTACCCTTTGTTCCCCATTAATGTTTATTCTCCCACCAACTTGCTGTGCTGATAACTTTCTCTGATTGTGTTCTGCCATCGGCAAGTAAATCATTCAGTCTCTCTTGGTTTTAAGGCCCAGTCTGTCCCCTCATAAACAATCACAATTTATCGGTGACTCTGATTGCTCTTTCTTTTGTAAATGTAGGACTTTATACCCTTTTGTTTCTCTAGAACTTCAACCGGGAGATGGTAGAGAGGCACTGTTTAGTGAATTGAATCAAGCTTAGAAATATGTGGAATTTATTCCTCTGAGCGTATGCACATCCAGGCTGGGCACCCTGTTCTCTCCTGAAGGATAAGTGACCTTGCCCTTAGTAACCTTGTCTTGCTCATGCACCAGAATCTCTGAATAGTCAATCCAGTACTCACGTTTCCCCTCCACACTAACAGATGCAGACATTGCTCCAAATTGTGTTCCTTAGATTTCTTGGGCCTTCAGGTTCTCACCACAAAAATGGGAATGAAATATAAGAATCTGCCCCCACAGAGTTGATGCTAAGCTTAAAGGAGATAATACATTTTAAAAATTTAGATAGGGACTGAGTCAGGGTAAATCTCAACTCTCAATAAAGGTAGCTCATATGTAGACTCATCATTATTGTTATTAGAGATTAGAATGAATAAACCCAGCTTGCTATGCAGTTCCACAAATGCTGCCAATTCCAGAAGAGAAACTCTATTAAGCACAGTTTATGCTATTTTTTATTGGAGTATAACTGTTATACAATATTGCATTGACTTCTGCTGTACAACCCCGTGAGTCAGCCATATCTATACATAAGTCCCACCCTCTTTGATCTCCTTCCCACACCTGCCCCCTGCCCCATCCTGCCCCTCTAGGTCATCACGGAGCACTGAGCTGAGTTCAGCAGCTTCCCACTAGCTTCACACAGGGCANTGAGTCAGCCATATCTATACATAAGTCCCACCCTCTTTGATCTCCTTCCCACACCTGCCCCCTGCCCCATCCTGCCCCTCTAGGTCATCACGGAGCACTGAGCTGAGTTCAGCAGCTTCCCACTAGCTTCACACAGGGCAGTGTACACAGTCAGTCCTAACCTCCTAATTCACCCCACCCTCCGCTTCTTCTCATTGTGTCCACAAGTCTGTGCTTTATCCCTGCCCGGGAACTAGATTCATCTGCACCTTTTTCTGTATTCTACATGAATGTGTTAATATATAGACGGCGATTTTGACAGCTCACAGCTGCACAGTCAGCCTGCCACTGGAGGATGATTTAGATCAGTTAATTGGATACATTCTGAAATAAATATATAAACGTAAACATCCCTGAGATCTACAAGAAGCCTGTATGTTCTCCTGTCCCTGAGACTAGATGTGACAAATGTTTCATCTGCAGGGAGTATGAAAGTTTCTTTCTCCAAACTTCCAGAACAATTAAGTGGTGAAGAGAAAAAAAAAGAAAAAAGCCCATTTGCTGGATTTTAATTTGATATTCCAAAAAAGTTGAGTAAATGTTTTTATCCAGGCACAACGAAGTTGCAAGGTGCATCTTTTTTATTGAACTATAGTTGATTTACAATGCTTTGACTCAAAATGAGTCAATTTTACACATATACACATTTTTTAAAATATTATTTTCCATTATGGTTTAATTCCAGGAGATTGGATATTGTTCCCCATGCTATACAGTAGGACCTTTTTTATTCATTCTAAATATAAGAGTTTGCATCTACCAGCACCAAATGCTTAGCCCACCGCTCCCACTGTCCCCCACCCTCGGCAGCCACAATCAGTTCTCTATGCCTGTGGGCTGGTTCTGTTTTGTAGACAGGTTTACTTGTGTTATAGTTTGGATCCCACATATGAGTGTTGTCATATATTTGTCTTTCTCTTTCTGGCTTACTCACTTGGCATGATAATTTCTAGTCGCATCTATGTGGCTTCAGACGGCTTTATTTATTTTTTTTAATAGCCGAGTAGTATTATTTTGCATATATATATGCCACATCTTCTTTATCCATCTATGTGTGGACATTTGGGTTGCTTCCATATCTTGGCTACTGTGAAGAGTGCTGCTATGAANCTGCGTGAAATAGCAACTTCTCACCAGCTATCTGTTTAGATGTGCATGCATCTTTCTGTTTGGGGGTTGTTTTTTTTTGAGGGTAAATAATGCCAAATTTTATTTCAACTATAGTTAGAGTTAGTCAACCTTGCCTGTACATGTGAATAATTAAAAATATACAACTTAAAAAAAAAAACTTGGACTAATTTTGCAATATGCTTTAAAAAGATAAAATTTTATACTATTGATTCTTCAAAACCATTACATTGCATAGCAATTTCTTACATAACCACTTAGTGTTTCCTAGCAGAGGGTTTTGTCCCGATGTGCAAGGCATATTTTTTTAGCTCTGCTTTTCAGAGCAGAAAATAGTGACTTCAAGAACTTCTAAGTAGAGGAATCCAGAGCACTCAGAAGCCAGGGCTTTCTCTTCCCCTAATGGGAACACAGATTGTGTCAGATCTTTCTAAAGGAAGCACGGCATTACATGCCTAGTGAGTTCAGAAATTAATTTATAGTTCAAGGTTTTTGTGAATATGAGATTCAGGGTCATAAACTTTACCATAACTCTGCCTCCTCTTCTGACATACCCACCCTCCCTGTAGGTAATCTGATTTCTAGATCAACATAAAACACTAAGTGAACACACAGCATAAATGTGATGTTCGGGGATATTAGGTTCAATAAACTAGTTTTAATGAGTTAATTTCAGTTAGGTCAATTGAAAAACAATTGGCTGCTTTCAGAGTGGTTGGCCTCAAAGGCACTGCATAAAAATCAACTTAGGAATCTTTTGTTAGATTTCATTCTAAGATGATTTTTATAAATATCACAGACAGACAGCACAATACTATGGGTACAATCCGTGAAATCCCTGATTTTCTGTCCCCCTTTTTGAACTCTTGGGCTTTTCAATGGAAAATACTTTTTCTTCCAATGTAAAGCAGCAATCTGAACAAACTTTATGTTAAACACATGGCATAAATTAATAGCACCTGCCAGACTTTTCAGACACCAAAATAAATTTCTGAAACAGAATGTTGTTATGTTTCTTATAAAATGCCCGTAGTTGTCATGTGCAAAGATGAGCACTGAGCGCTGGTCCCCTGGTGAACTTGTTCGTCTCCAGGGGCAGAAGTTAACTTGATCTGCTGCAGAAAGGGTAGCACCTGCATATAAGAATTCATCTACAGACCAGTTTCTCCTATGGAATGGGGACCATCTCTCAGACACCTTACAACCTTGAAAATGTCATTAGCCAAAAAAAATCGATATAATTGCTTCCATTTCAGTAGTTCAGAGAAAAGGAGCTCTCTCAGTAGCTGAGAGAAGGCATCCGAGGAAACAATATGTTAATAGAGCATCCACCCTGATAAAGAATTATCCTTCCACCATTGCTTTTGGTACAGAGATGGATACAACATCCGTTAAGAACAGAAACAGCTATGAAGATTGAACTATGCTTGAGAAAGCCTAAGTTGAGCTAGGGAATACATATATTGAAACAACGTTTCTCAAAATGTGATTGTTAGACACTCCTCTTCAAAGGCAACTGGAGTAGTGGTTACATGTTTAAATATCTGAGTTCTGCTAAAGACCAGATGCTTCCAACTAAGGATGGATCCAGAAATGTGAGCAACATCCTTAAATGCACCCTGTGCTCAGTAGAGTTTGGGGTCCATGACATCACATGTCCAGGAGTAACAATTGCAGAGAGACAGGAACACAAGGAAGCAGCAACATGGTCCTAGGATTTCTTACTGTGGCAAGAGCACGACTTTTCTTGTCCAGAGAGGCGTCTGCAAGTGTCGACTAAAGGCAGTTTGAAGAGAAGGAGAAGAGAGAAGGACCAGCATTTGGAACAATCCTCAGAGGTAGAAGAGGGGAAATGAAATGGTGCCAAGAGCCTGCATCAGGAGGGGTGCCCTTTCTTGTGACTGGGGAGCAACAGGAAGAGGGGGCAAGTCAGTGCAGGCAGTGGGGCTAGATTGCTGCTATTGGCTCTGTTAGATTGGAGACTAGACCATCTATTGAAAGGGAAGGTCTGCAGTAGAGACTTTGAATGAAAAAAGCTGACTACAGAATAATGCTAAGACTGCTTCCAATGCACAAACATTAAACTCATGGCCCTCAAGAGATGAAAAAAATAAAAATATAAAGACTAATACCTGGCAGCTTATATGTGTGCTCTCGCTTCAGTGGTGTCCAATTCTTTGCAACCCTATGAACTGTAGCTTGCCAGGCTCCTCTGTCCATGGGACTCCCCAGGCAAGAATACTGAAGCGTGTTGCTATGCCCTCCTCCAGGGGCCTGACAGCATATACTTGATATTAATTGAGTGAAACAGCCAATGAATATTGATGGCATGGGAGAAGATTACTTACTAGCCCTACAGTTTCAAGGGGTCTGTTTATGTTTATTAATTGGACTTTCAGCCAACAGATGATGTATTTGAAGGATCTTGATTGGTTAAGGCCATTATTCACTGATAATTTTTTTCATTGGTATCAAAGGAGTATCTCTCTCAGTTAAATGAAACAAATAAAAAACAGTGCCTCAATGCTTTCAGAATATTGCAATGTTTCTTATAGACTATAACAACCTTTATCAATATTTTGAAGGCTTTTGCATCAAAATGTTATGATTTAAATTACACAGAAAAAAAATTCTCTTATCTGTCTGGTGTGCCTGATAGCAATTTTGGAGGAAAATGTGAAGTGCAAACAAATAATAAGCCAAATTCAGTAAGCCCCAGTGGACAATTAAGGGCAAAAACACATCCACATGTTTCAGAAAGTCCAGGATGAAAAATGACCCTATTACTTTTATATCCATGCTGTGCACCTGATGAACCAATTTTAATTAAAAACAGACACAATAATATTTTTAAAGAATGTAATGAATTCTCAGCAACTCTGAAGTCTGCAAAGAGTGTAGAGAAGAAATTAGAAAATAGATTGTCTATTATTGAATCAAATCTTGCCTGTGTTCATGCCGTAATGAGCGTTCCTGAGACAGTCAAAGGAAATGAACAATGTGAAGCTACATATGTGTATATGTTTGATAGTTTATTCTCTTAGTTAAGAATATGCCATATGATTCATTAGAAAGGAAATAGCCATATATAATTTATAGGTTCTTGCCTGTACCCTAAGTTCTACTAAAATAAATAGCAAACAATAGCATGTTCTTACATATATAATAAGGGTTGGAGTTCCAGCTGGGAGAATGCATTTTGTGTGTTTGGGTAACACTGAGATTCTCTCTCTGCCTGTCTTGTAAGTGAAAATTCTGTCTCTTCTTTCCGCGGCTCCTTTCTACACCTCTGTCTGTTGCATATTCCTGATGTACTTGAACTTGGATGGTGACAGTTAGTTTTTGTGCTTTAAACTAAACCATATATACATGGACACTGACCTTTGACTAGATACAAACTCTGATGCTCCCGTATTGTCTTTAAATCTTTCTTTACTGTCTTTCCCAAGCTGGTGTCTTCCAAAGTTCTCTGGAAGAGATTTTTTTTAAACCAGAGGTCCCCAACCATTGGTATCTAATGCCTGATAAACTGAGGTGGTGCTGATGCAGTCGTTATAGAAACAAGATGCACACTAGATGTGATGTGCTTGAATCATCTCAAAACCAAGCCCCCCCCCACCCCACCCACCCAGTCTATGGAGAAATTATTTTTCACGAAACCTGTTCCTGGTAACAAAATGATTGGGGAATGCTTCCAAAAAGGTTGAGGACTACTGCTTAAAATTTACCCTGCTTACTGGCTCTGCTCAAGTTGGCAGAATGAATGAAACTCTTTCCCTTCCTGCTCCCCTTGTTTTCCTAACAAACTTTCTGGTTTTCCTTTTGTCATTGATCTCCTTTTCAGTATCTTTCCTTGTCATTTGATTTTCCCAATAGTTCCAACCTTAGCCTTTTTCTACACGCCACTGTCTTCTAAATCTACCCAACACAATGAAAGTGAAGTGAAAATCTCTCAGTCATGCCAGAATTCTGAAGTGGGTAGCCTGTCCCTTCTCCAGAGGATTTTCCCAACCCTGGAATTAAACTAGGGTCGCCTGCATTGCAAGCAAGTTATCAACTGAGTTATCAGTGAAGCTCTTGTCCCTGGAGAAGGAAAAGCCTACCTACTCCAGTATTCTGGCCTGGAAAATTCCATGGACTGTATAATCCGTGGAGTTGCAGAGTCAGACAGGACTGAGTGACCCAACACAGATTCTTAAATCTGGGGTCTGGGTGTTCAGTGCTGCAGTGCACCTTCCGCTTAGATGTTCTGCCTTGACCTCCAGCTCAGTCCCAACACTGACCACATGCCCCCGCCCTGCTCACTTTCCAGTTCTCCATCTCCCGCTCTTTCAGTTATTTTCCCATCAGCACGCAAGCTCTGAGAACCTGCTCTGTGCCAGACATCAGGCACTAAACTCATAAGACCTGAGAGAAACCAGCCTCTAATCTCTTTTGTCTCTTCCTTTTTAACAAGTCTCTTCATGCTTTAATCCCAGTTCTTATCATCTCCTACTTGCATTCAGACAACAGTTTTCTAACTTGTTTAATCACTTCTGCCAGTCACAAAGTTAAGTAAGTAAAAGGCAAAACTGATCTTGTCATTTTCTTAATTAAAACACCTCATTGTGCACTGGAGGAGCTCAGGCAGCCTGCCAACTGAATGCATAATGAGTGTCTCTCCTGTGCCTGCACAACTGTTTTCTAAATCATGTAGAGGTGTTTGTGATCAGTATGTCATACGCATTTGCTTGTGAGCTTAAACCTTTGCTAATCCATGGAAATCCATTGTTGTATCATTTTAATTAGCATGTATAAAAAGTACAATTGCTATCTATAAGTCATTATTTGTTTTTAAAACTGGATGAGTAACTTTAGAGTAATGGAAATTTCCCAGTTATTTTTTTGAATTATTTTTTATGGAAGTATATTTGGTTTACAACATTGTACTAGTTTCTAGTGTACATCAAAGTGATTTTATTATACATATGTGTGTCTCTATATATGTTACATATATATATATATGTATTATTTTCACATTTTTTCCATTATGGCTTGTTACAAAATACTGAATATATAATTCCATATATTTCTCAGTTATCTATTTTATATACAGTACTGTGTATCTGTTACTCCAAAGTTCCTAATTAATCCCTCCTCCTCACGTTTTTCCTTTGGTAATCACGAGTCTATTCTTGTGAATCTGTTTCTGTTTCATAGACAAGTCCATCTGAGTCCTAGCTTAGATTCCACATGTTAGTGATATCATATGGCCTCTGTCTTCCTCTGTCTGACTTGCTTCACTAGTGTGACCATCTCTCGGTCCATCTGTGTTGCTGCAAATGGCATTATTTCATTTCTCTTTTGTGGATGAGTAATGAGGATTTCCCAGTTCTGCAGCACAGCCTGTCTACATTCTCCTTACCTGTACAGCCTCTTCTCTGGGTGGATCTCTCCTCATATCCTTCTTTGCAAACATTCCAAATCACTAGAACTTCCCTAATATGCTTTTTTTTTTTTTTTTTGAGGTGGCTGTAAGGCTTTTCCTTCCCAAGAACATCACACCTAAGCTCTCTTCCCAAGAGAGAAACCGTGCTTTGCTCAAGTTTTGCTCAAGCAGAAAATCTCTGCATCCCAGGGAGGAGAAGCGCCGCCTGGGGAACGAGAGCAGCCATGGTAAGCCCAGGAAAGCCCAGATGGTAAAGCGTCTGCCTGCAGTGCGGGGGACCCTGGGTCCAGTCCCTGGGTTGGGAATATCCCCTGGAGAAGGGAATGGCAGCCCAATCCAGTATTCTTGGCTGGACAATTCCAGGGACAGAGGACTCTGGTGGACTATGTAGTCAGTGGGCTCACAAAGAGTTGGACACAGTTGAGCAGCTAACACACATGGTAAGCCCTCTCCCCTTAGCCCAGAGAAACCCATGGTGGGCTTGTGCCCTTGTTTGTCTAACCCCAGCACGGGGGGGTTCCTGGGTCTCCTTTAGCTTTGGAAGTTCAGATGTATCGCTTGTGGAATAAACTGACTTTGCCTCACAAAGAGGGATATTCTACTTGTTCCCACCTTCTTCCTCCATGCCTGAATGTAGTTGGAATGAATGGATTGCAGAAGCTGAAAAAAAAGGTCAAAAATTAAGAGCAAAAACTGCAGCTCTGCTATTACGGATTCACTCACTGATACTCAGAAACTGCCTGCTATGAACTTAAATTACAGAAAACCACTATTATTTAGGATTTCTGTAATGTACATCCAGCTAAATCCTAGTGCATTTACCCTGTCTGCTCACCTTCCCACATGCTAAAAATGTTGGTCCCATCCTTCCACCCCTAGCTACACTCTTCCAGCATCCAAGAAACCAGCAAGTCAGCCATTCTTTCCAAAGCTCACCCTGCACATCTGAGCGCCCACCCCACCGTGTGCTGCAAGTCTGCTTCCTCCCGTGTCTCCCACAGTGGGCTGCAGCGAGCAGTCGCGCTGGCATTGACTCCTGCTTCTCATATACTCACCAAGTTCCTTTAAGCCAGCAATGTCAGACGCAGGCAAAAGAGCCCTCTCTCTGGACCATCTGATTTAGGGTGTCCACACCTGAGTCCTCCCCACTTGTCAGGAAAGAATCCTCCAGACCGAGGGCGGGCGCCCACTCAGACCCCATGCTCATCATGTAGACCACAGGTGCAAACTGACAACCTCAGGGCGCGTTTTCAAGCCCAGTCTGAGCCCAGGTCCAGAGCCTTCTGAGAAGGCGGGTATCAGTACCAGTAGCAGGAGGAGCAAAGGGCATGCCCTCTCGAGGAGGTGGGACAAGGCCAGAGCAGGTTGGCCTGTCCTAGCAGACAGCTGTGCGGTGAGACTCCTCGCAGAGAGACACAGGATGGCAGGAGAAAGGGGAGGAGGATCTCGCAACATCCCCAAGTCAGACCTGACTTCAGAGTCAACGTGTGTCTCTCAGTGTAGTGGGATGGGACATACTGTACACCACAGTCAGTGTACTTAACTCATGAGACAGTGTGTGGGCCTCAGTTCACACTCCCATGATCGCCCATGAAGAATAGGAAGACATTGCTGAAATTGCTAACCACTTACTGCATGTGATTTGATTAGAAATAGGCAAATGAATGTATCGATCTTTTTAAAAGCAAACATCAAATATGTATGTACTGTCAGCAAGTGCTTTTCTGTACTCTATTCTTACAGACTGATAGATTCTTTCCATCCTGTATGGTAGTTTCATTGCTAAGTTGTGTCCAACTCTTGTGACCCCGTGGACTGTAGCCCAATAGGTTCCTCTATTCATGAGATTTCCCAGGCAAGAATACTGCAGTGGGTTGCCATTTCCTTCTCCAGAGAATCTTCCCAACCCAAGAATTAAACCTGGGCCTTCTGTCTTGCAGGCAGATTCTTTATCTACTGAGCTACCAGGGAAGCCCTTTAATTTTATAGGACTTCCCAGGTGGCTCAGAATATTTTCAAAAGCACGCACAGTTTCACATAACCCCACGACAACTCTTTCTTTTCAGTGCATGAGTATGTGTGTGAGTGCACATTCCGTGAGTGTTATATCTCCTGAGTTTTTCCTGAAACTTCTCTGTACAATCAGAGCTTGAACTCTGGGCCTAACAGTTACCTTTCTTCTTTGCACACACTTAACTTGGTTAAACAAATTGGGTGATGCAATGGAAATGATAATTGTCATGAAGTGATAAATAATTTCTTAGAAATAGGAAAAGCTAAAAAAGAAAAAGAAAAACTGTATCAGCAAAAGCTGGATCTTGAATAAAAAGGATAGTCTACATATAGAATTTTCAAAGACCCTTAAATCTTTGGATCCACAGTGTCCTAATGTATATATTTAAATAAATTAGTATATGCACAAGCTTAAAAAAGGCTCTTCCTAACAGTACACTTTGTTTATTCTCAACTTAGTGCTGAATAAGTCTCCCTTGGAAGCCCAGGCATTGAGGGAAATGCAATACCGCTTATTCAAAAGCCATTTGAAACACTTACTGTAAGAAAGTTATTATGCAAGATATAATGTGCCAGAAACAGTATTACACCATGAAGGTAATGCATGAAAGTAGTTTTTGAGAAAGAAGAAAGTAATTTGTAGTTACTTCTAAGTGCATGTTACAATCGTTTGAATCACCTTTCCTCCTATATTGGAAATACAATCTTTGGAGGACTTGTGCAGACACTGGATTTGTATTAAAGATGTGGACAGCCTTCAGATAAGCCTTATAACCCCAAGAGGTAAGTAAGTGCTATTGTGTATCAGGAAGACTGGGTGCCTGGGATAAATTGACATATACTACAAAATGCTGGTGTACTTGTCTTCCAAGTAAGTCACTGGAAAAGAAAATCAGAAGCCAGTACATAGAAAACAAGGTAAAAATGGATGATTTCCATCTGTATTAGAATGTGGATATGCTTAATAATTTCAAAATGCTTTGAAGGACTCAGGATAGCAGACCCAGCAGTTAGGTGTCTTGTGAACAAAATGATCAACTATAAATAAATCCCAGAATTTCTTCCTCTCTCCCCTTAAAGCAGACTGACCAATCTGGCCTTTGTTTCCTGTTTCTGCTACTAGACCCATTCGAGGCAGAGGCTGACTGGCAGGAGCTGCTCGCAGGCTCTGTGGACAGACTTCCGGCAGCACTTTGTAGGACTGCCCACATTTCTTCACTGCCTGTAAGTTACAGAAAACTGACAGAGGCCACGTCCAAGGGTCAATCATGCTGAACAATAATGGTTCCAAAGTTCCTCCATTCTGTGCTGCTTTTTTGTTTCCCCACTGTATAGACATGTGTTCCCAGTAAAGCCAAGAATGCTGCTCGCCATCTACAAGAACTGAGTCATCAGCCGCTTCAGCCACTGGCCCACAGCACATCCTAGGGAAAAAACTCAAGATGTAGATCAGGAATGCGGCCCTCTGTGCTCTGGGAAAACTGGTAGAACAGACATTTAGACCATTAGCTATTTTCAGGATAAATTTTCATCAACCCAAATCTTCACAGCTTCTTATACTTAGGAAAGCACTAAAACCATTAACTGAGACACCTGATCTTCGGGACCAGCAGCGACCTTTCCCTGAGACCCTGACCGGGGGTCTGCCTCCTGCCCTGTCTCCCACTGCTTCAGATCAACCCCTTGGGGCCACCTGAGAGGCGTCTGCTGGGTTATCATTCTCAGAAAGACCCTGAATAAACTCAACTCACAACTCTTATATGGTATGCTTATTTTTTCAAGTGACATGCCCCAAATATACATATATATTTTCAAAACATGTTCAGTTAAATGATTAATGCAGCAGGCACCGCATATTGGTATACAGTCCAATTACGTTCATGAAGAGGCCTGAAGGCTTTCAGTAGAATTCCCCATTCTCTACAGTAACAAGAAAAATAAAGTCCAAGAGGACATTGAGTTGGATGCAAGGATCAGCTTACTCAGTGGCCTCTCCCAAAATCAGATGAATCCTTAGGCTTCTCCTAAATTATATCCTAACTCATCTCTAGATGAAAGACCAAACCTGGGGAGGGTACTTGTCTTAATTTATCATCTGTACATTCAGGAACCAAAAATGTACCCATGTAGTGAGTGGTTTAGATTTTGCCTTTGTCTCTTTGTTCTGTGATTGTAATCATCAGAATTCAAGTCTGCTACTACATTCCCAAATATAATAATTGCTGCAATGAATTTAAACAATTTATGCCTACAAAAGATCAAAGAGCACTGTAGGAGAAAGCCCCTGGTACAGGCCAGGTCTCATTCACAGAGTCACAACATTAGCACCAATAATAGGCTATTTCTAGTCAATAAGATGCCTGTACAAACCTGGGAGATGTGATATTAGCTTTCACTGCTTTCCTCTGGCAGTATCCTGTGGACATTTGCCATGTCATATCTGAGTGTTTTCATTTCACAAAGAAAATGCAATGACCTCTGACCACTGCACATTTCTGGTGTCAAAGAAGATGTATTATGTATAATCAAATTCTTCTTGCTAGTCTCTAGACATAAACGCATGACTATTTGAGCCACCCTAAAGTATATTAAGAATGCAAAGGCTGAAAAAGAAATAATAGCTATTTCTATTTCAACTTGCATAATTGTATTTTGGTCACATCATGCTGGTATTATAAGTGTCAAATGTGCTTTAGAGATGACATTTTTAACCATCTTCACATCCATTTAATTATGAGATAAGTCAGGAATTTTTGCATTACAGGCATGTTCTCTAGCGCCTTACCATGATAATAAAGATGGGTGAAAGTCCATGGCCCTCCTCGGCCTTGGTTGGTCTTCATCTTTGTTCAGTGACAGGAGATCTCCACCAAGTCTGCAGTCTGCTTCTCTTTTGATTCCATCAGAGCAGATGAATCACACATCTTCAAAACTGAAATAGAGCCTACAACTTTGTCACGTGGTCCCAAGTTATGGAGGCCTCTGTGTGTGTGTGTGTGTGTGTGTGTGTGTGTGTGTGTGTGTGTGTGTGTGTCGGGGAGTGGGGTGGGTGGCTGCGTGCATCTGAAAACAGCACACAAACACCAGTCTTTGGGTATATCTTTCTTCAGTTCTGCTGCAGCCGAAAAGGCAACGGGTAGATTCACAACTGCAAGGTAGTGACAGTTGAGACCACGCTTAGGTCTAAAGAAGAAAGCAAATTAAAAGAAGCAGCTTTTCTTTGTTAGAACAAAGCTCTGAATGCACCCCCTGGTTTTGTAAGCACAGGAAGGAGTGGTCCTGTCCCTTGGTGCCCTTTCCTAGAGCTCCCTGGGAAAGCTGGACTCAGGAGCAGATGGGTGAGCTTGCAGAGGGACCAGAAGTTCCAGGGAAGAAAGAGCTCTTCCCTTGGAAAGGGAGTGCTCTCCATGGGCTGAGCCACACCTGCTAAGGGCTGCTGGCAGGACAAGATTCCCAAGGAGGATGCACCACGGACAAAGGTAGACTGGGCCGCCCAGATGACAAAATGCTAAAGAACCACCTGTGAGTGCAGGAGATTCAGGACACGTGGGTTCCGTCCCTGGGTTGGGAAGGTGCCCTGGAGAAGGTATTGGCCACCCGCACCAATATTCTTGCCTGGAGAATCCCATGGACAGAGGAGTCTGGTGGGCTACAGTCCATGGGGTTGAAAAGAGTCAGACACAGCTGAGTGACTGAGCATGCGCACACGAAGGCAGACTCGACCAGCAAGACCAAGAAGAGGGTCCCCAAAGGTGCCCCGCAGACCTGACGTCCCGTGATCGCTTGGGTGAGTCGCAGGCCGGTGGCTACTGTCACTTGAAAGAGTTAATAATGCAATATCCCTGTGATACACACACCTTATACATCTGAAAGATAAGAGCAGTAATGGATTTCGATAAAAGTCATCACACATGCATGTTTTGGATATGAAATCTGGCAGTTGATCTATCTCTGATCACATGTACTTTAATTGCATTGCTGCTGCTGCTGCTGCTAAGTCACTTCAGTCGTGTCTGACTCTGTGTGACCCCATAGACGACAACCCACCGGCTTCCCCATCCCTGGGATTCTCAAGGCAAGAACACTGGAGTGGGTTGCCATTTCCTTCTCCAATGCATGAAAGTGAAAAGTGAGAGAGTTTATTGTCATTTAACCTATTTATAGTTGTCAAATTCATGTTATTGTTATCTCTATTCTGTTGTGATAGATATTTAATTTACAAAAAGTGATTAGTTGCAAAGTGAATGAAGAAAACATTAACTAAATTTTTATAGTTCCAAAAAATTTTGTAAAAACAGTCACAACTCCAACGTAAATGAAAATGGTGTAACTGTGACAAGTGAAACCTTAATTGTGAAACATACTGCACATGCAGAATTGAAAAGAATGATGTGATGAAGAAATGTAAATAAAAATAACAGAAACTGGATTTTATAGGGGTGGTAGTCCATTTGCCTAAACTTCAATACAGAACTGTTTGAGAATTAAAATGTTAATTCAATCATACTTTTTGTTTTATATGAATATAAGATAGCTCTTTCTAATATAGTTGAATGAATTGTACTATTTATTTAAGGAAGAGAACAAAACAACAGATCAATTGTTCTGTGTCCCAATGTGCACAGGAAAATTATACTATTGAGACACTGAATGTAAAACCTTCACAGGGTTAACAGCCCAAGTTCTCATAATGAAAAATGACCTCAGTGGCCCCAAGTCCTCTGTTCATTTCTCCCAGGAAACACAGTGGCTGATGTCAACATCAGGCTGATTTCTGCCCGCTCTCAGCACAACCATGTTTTTCTGCTACCGCCAGTTGAGTTTTGTTGGTACAATTTGTCAGTTACTTTTCTTCCCAAATATGTATTGGCAGTTCAGTTCAGTTCAGTCGCTCAGACATGTCCGACTCTTTGCGACCCCATGAACTGCAGCACGCCANCGTATTGGTACTTTTAATCAGAGTAGGCTAGAGTGATACAGAGAAGCTTAGGTCATAGAGAAAGTGTTACCCCCCAACCCCACTGCATGCTCAATCCTGGCTCCAGGGCAGAAATGACTATGAGGATAGAGGAAATTCCACGGGAAGAACACACTGGACTTATAGGAAGTATAGTGATACATATCTTGAGGAGACTCAGTTCCTGATATTTTGAGCAATAACCAATATGAATATTTTGAGCAATAAAAAAACAATGAGTAACTGCTGTATTTGTTGAAATTGATCTATGGGGGCGAAGGTGTGGTCCCATGGGATGGCAAAGATGGTCTTTTTTTTTAGATATGTATAGCTATAAGTGTCTATGTAGGAGGAGTAGAATAGGAAAGAAAGGAAAATTCTATTGAAAAATCTAAAATTAATTTCATAATATCATAGTTGAAGATAGTACAAGATCATGAAATTGAAATAATATTATAGAAAATAGCCAGTGTGCCCCTTTAACTTGCTTTCCTTTTCGGTCTCAGGCAGAAGAAGTAATTCTGGTCTTCAACTGAGAGTTGGAAGTTGTAGCACTTTCAACTTACAACCATCTCTTAGGTCTATATGTCTCATGTTTTGTTTTATTTAATAGTCATTTAATTTTGGTGGAATAGCTTTGTAGAACCATCTTTCTTTTGTTTCTTACTTCTTTAAAACAGTTAATTTTCACAAATAAATGTCTTGGTATGTCAGTAGTACATGTTTAAAACATATAACATCTGAATTGTTTCTATAGTGAACAAGAAAGAAAATAAAGAGCCAGGCAAGAAGTCCTCTAAGATTTAAAAAGATTATGAATATTTTATTTCTATAGGAAAATTTGCTTCTTTTCTACAAAACATAAAGTATTTCCTGCTATAGTCTTAAGGAGGCTATGAAATATCTGATGGAGACCATGAGCCTGTGATAGATAAGCCTAGCTGTTATATGAATTATATTGCTTCTCTTTTTCTCTTTAAAAAATTTTATATGGAGGGAAAAATTCTAGAATATAAGTTTATATATATATAAATGACCTGAAACTAAAAAGGCACTAGATTGTGGAAACACATGTCCACATTAATGAAAGTCCTTGGAAATAGAAGTTTGGTTACCATCACTGCAAGGGGGCCAGCTGTCATAATTCTGGCTCAGTTGGGTCTTTTACTTGGGGGGTCCTATTCATTATCTTTGGAATGCCACATAATAAGTGATTCTCTGAGGATACCATCTAATAAAAATACCATCAAGACATGTTCTGTTATTTCTGCCTCTTCCTTCCTCACCAATTCAAGTCTCTAATTATTACCAGAAACTAAATTCAAGAGAGTTCCTGATGTTGGTAGTATCTACTATTTCCTGTTTGCCATCACAAACTAAATAATGAAAGACTAGCTTATATATGCATATATATATATGTTTATATATATATATATTTTTTAAGAAAGATTATGTTTGTATATTTTAGTATGAACACATGGTACGTACTCTCTAAAGTTCCCATTTCTGGTATTGTAGCTTGAATCCTGCATTTTAACTCAGAAATTATGCAGTTATTCAGCATCTGCAATGCCTGCTTCAATAGTCAGTTTCAGAAAAGTACATCACGCTTTCAAATGTCTAGGCATTACCTTAGAGCAAACTTTGTTTGCACAATATTTTACAGTATCCAGCTTCTTTTTATTGGCAAATCCCTTGTCATTATTATTATTTCACACCAAGAGCCCATATCCTGCTACAAAACACTGTAAGTAGTAGCGTATGTAAAAACAATCTGTGTTGTGGAATTTATATCCTAAAATTCCTTCCCTTTGAGATATGTGAAATCTGAGCTCCTGTGGTTCTGAGGAGCTTGATACTGTGACAGATTATCTGTGCACATGTGTGTGTGTGTGTGTGTGTGTGTGTGTGTGTGCACGCGTGTGCTGGGGAGCAGTAGCGGAAAGGCAGTAGAATCGTTTGGAATGGAAGGATCCTCATGACACATGGGATGATGGAAATGAAGCAGTAAATTCCCAGACATCCCGAGGCACTTTCCAACATATCCAGAATGATGTAAAAATCCAGTGAAACTTTAACAGATAGAGTAGGAAGAGGGCGTCTAGTCAGAAACCCGTATCTTGTGTTTTGTTATATGCTACGTGGTATGAACATAATACTTGTCTTATTAAATTCTATGCTTGTTTCCCATTCAGGGAAATGTGCAACCAAGCAGACATTTTAAAGAGCTGAAGTATAAAAGTATAAAAAGATTTAGTGTCTCTCTCCAGGCCAGATATGCAGAGCTATGGCTTATATATAGTGTGTGCTTTAAGTTGAACAGAGTTCCCAGAGCTGCACCACAGAGTAAAATGCTTCCAGGAGGTTTTCATTTCAGCAGCACTGTAAACAGAGACCTACTACCCCATCCTTCTCTGCTAAAGTATAACTTCAAATTCCAAGCACCTGGGAAATTCCCAGGAGTTCAGTGAGAACAGTAATGGCCTAAAACTTCTCCAGCCAACCCAGAGACCATATTCTCTGCCCTGAGAAACCCCAGTCTTGGAAGAATCCAGTTCTGCCCCTCCACATCTGTGCCCACAGTCCAGCCTGGAGAGCAAAAGCACAACTGGGGGAATTTATGGCATGTTAAATCCATGGCCACCCATCTCCACTTGCTTTTAACACTTCATAGAAATTCTAATGAGATTTTTTTGTTGTTGTGAGCCTTGCTTCCTTTCTCTCTGGAATGGCAATTTAAAACATTTTCCACTCAACTCACATCTGCAATTTGCTTTCTTCTTGTTCCTGGCAGATGTCTGACTTCACAGAAAATTAAAATAGAAACCATGAAAGCGAACCACTTCAACTTCCTGCTGTCATATCTACAAGTCTACCTTAATTTGCCCCTTTTCCTTTCCCCTCCCCAGCCGGCACAAAGGAGAAAGCATCCCTTCTCCAAGTTACCTCTCCTCTGGACTGACTCTCCAGGCCACTATCGTTCTCCGAAAACAACAGCCAGGTCCCACCTAGCTGACCTCTTTCCTGGCTCACAGTAGAGGCTTCCTCTACAGCACTCCACTCTCTTCTTGTCTTCCTGCTCCATCCAGACTGCAGCCAGAGGGAACATGCAGCACGTAACCGGGGTCATGTTACTGTCTTGTGCAAAACTTTTTTCATGGCCTGAACTATGTCTAACACCCACAGCATTCATAAATTGAAGCCCTAAAGCCTAGGACCTCAGAATGAGACTGTATTTGGAGACAGAGTTTTTGAAGAGGTGTTTAAAATGAGGTCATTTTGGTGGCCCCCAGTCTAATAGGACTGGTGTCCTTATAGGAAGAGCAGAGTAGGACATAGTCTCTCATAGAGAAAAGACTACATAAAGACAGCCAACAACAAGCCAAGCAGGGAAGCCTCAGCACCCCTGCTAATACTTTGATCTTGGATTTCTAGCCTCCAGAAGCGGAAAAATGTTTCTTGGTTAAGCCACCGAATCTCTGGTACTTGGTTAGGGTTCAGTTCAGTTCAGTTCAGTCGCTCAGTCATGTCCAACTCTTTGCTACCCCATGAATCGCAGCACACCAAGCCTCCCTGTCCATCACCAGCTCCTGGAGTTCACCCAAACTCATGTGCATCGCGTTGGTGATGCCATCCAGCCATCTCATCCCCTGTCGTCCCCTTTTCCTCTTGCCCCTAATCCCTCCCGCCATCAGGGTCTTTTCCAATGAGTCAAATCTTCGTACAAGGTGGCCAAAGTATTGGAGTTTCAGCTTCAGCATCAGTCCTTCCAATGAACACCCAGGATTGGTCTCCTTT
>SJYV01015404.1:0-13049 GCA_006410875.1 Neotragus pygmaeus | reverse complement strand
CCAAGAGAGATTATTTAGAAATTTAAAGAGAGATTAGGAGAGAATAATGTAGTGAAAAAATAGAGGAGGAATGAGGCTGATATTCTTTGGTTTACTGGAAAGCTAATAAAGTCTCAAAACAGGAAACTTGCACCGTCTGCATTAGGCCACAGGTGCCCACTTGAATAACGCAGGGTGCCACGCCTTGGGCTCCCTCTCACATGGGTCTTAGAAGCCCAGGCAAATAAGTATACATGGTGAGCCTCTGCGTTCCAAGGGATTAGCCTGAAAAAGAGAGGGAGGGAGAGGGAGAAAGAGAGAGAGAGAGTCGACATGGGGGAGGCCAAGCTTGTGCAAAAACCCCATAACTTTACTTTCAAAAGGTGCTTGTATACCCTAAGTTTTACATAATGGAAAATACAGAGTCATGCAGGGGCAGCAGTCCTGACCCTTATCGACACCAGGCTTTCTTTCTGCATATTTTTCCATATACAAAAGGTCTCAGGTGATTTATATTATCTTATGGCCAAGAGGCCTGTTAACACTTTATGGCTCTCTTCCTTAATGAATGTTAATCTCATGTTCCCTGAAGTGTTTTTCTTTAATCTGCATCACCCTCAAAACACTAAATAGACTTACATCCCTGAAGAACAAAGGTGCAGTGGGTTATAACAAAGAAGGTACTTAACTCAAAGATCTATGTTGCTACTTGTTTTTTCTATATACCAACTATATCAACAAGTAAAATATATGAAAACTTGGCAGCAAGTATTGGCTCAACAATGAAACCTTAATCGGTCCTATTCTAATGATTTTGTCTCCTTGGAAGCCCCTACATTCCTAGGGTGTTTTAAACTTCCTGCACCTCCCGCAGTTGGGAGGCTGTGAGCAATCACATGTGCCATTGTAAAAAGTCCGGACAGACCTGTCAGGCAAGTTAGAAAGCTACCAGAGGGGTTTGAGCTGAGATACTCCTTTTATATGCAGGAGACTGTTAGCTGAAGCTCTAAGTTGACTTTTTCCAGAAAAAGGTGGTGGGGGATAGTCCCCTGTTAATGTCAGAGGAGTTGCTGAAAGGCATAATATAGTAAGACAGACAAATTTTGGTTCTGGGGGTAGATGCTCAAGAAAACCCAGGGGGACCCCTGAGGCCTGATCCCGCCTTTGCGTTTTGCCAGGCCCCCTTCCTCATGACCTTTGCCACAGGCAGGATTCCCCATGCTGGCTCCCAGGAGGAGAGTATACTGCTTTTCTCCTTATTCTGATATCAAGGCCATAGGCCTATGGAAACAAACAAACAAAAAAGTTATTTACACTAAAATGCAGTGACTTGCAGTTACTGCTTGAAGCTTGGTAATACAGTACCTGCAAGTCACTGCATTTTAGTGTAAATAACTTTTTTTGTTGTTTGTTTCTATAGGACTATGGCCTTGATCACATACACACTCTTGAAATGTGAGGAGAATCAAACTCTACAGTTCTCATTAAAGCAAATGATACATTATACTAATTTTCAACAAACGTAGCTTTGAAAATGCCCTTACTCTGTAAGAATTGGACCTCTTTTTAGTTCTTGTTTCAATTATTAAGAATGAAATTCATATCATTTATCCTGATGTATCTTCAGCTCTACTAAAATTCAATAATTCTTCTATGTGTGATATATCATCAGGAATGTCAAAATCTCATTTCAAAGTATTTATTATATTAAAGTCTAACATGAAAATGAACTAAGCTGAAGTCATAATTTAGGCCAATTTTTCAATCTCTCTTAACACTCAGTTCAGCTCAGTTGCTCAGTCGTGACACACTCTTTGTGACCCCATTGACTGCATAATGCCAGGCTTCTCTGTCCATCACCAGCTCCCAGATCTTGGTCAAACTCATGTTCATTGAGTTGGTGATGCCATCCAACCATCTCATCCTCTGTTGTCCCCTCTCCTCCTGCCTTCAATCCTTCCCATCATCAGGGTCTTTTCCAAGAAGTCAGTTCTTCACAACAGGTGGCCAAAGTATTGGAGCTTCAGCTTCAGCATCAGTCCTTCCAATGAATATTCAGGACTGATTTCCTTTAGGATTGACTGGTTTGATCTCCTTACAGTCCAAGGGGCTCTCAAGAGTCTTCCCCAACACCACAGTTTAAAATCAATAATCCTTCAGAGCTCAATTTCCATACATGTCTACCGGATAAACCATAGCTTTGACTAGACAGACCTTTGTCAGGAACGTAATGTGTCTGCTTTTTAACATGCTATTTAGGATGGTCATAGTTTTTCTTTCAAGGAAGTTCCTTTTAATTTCATGGCTGCAGTCACCATCTGTAGTGATTCTGGAGCTCAAGAGAATAAGTCTCTCACTGTTTACACTGTTCTACCATCTATTTGCCATGAAGTGATGGAACTGGATGCCATGATCTTAGTTTTCTGAACGTTGAGTTTTAAGCCAACTTTTTCATTTTCCTCTTTGCTTTCATCAAGAGGCTCTTTAGTTCCTCTTCGCTTTCCGCATTAAGGGTGGAGTCATCTACATATTCGAGCTTATTGATATTTCTCCCAGTAATCTTGATTCCAGCTTGAGCTTCATCCAGCCTGGCATTTTGCATGATGTACTCTGCATATAAATTAAATAAAGAAGGTGACAACATAACAACATTGACGTACTCCTTTCCCAATTTGGAACCAATCCATTGTTCCACGCCTGGCTCTAACTGTTGCTTCTTGACCTGCATGCAGATTTCTCAGGTGTCAAGTAAGGTGGTCTGGTACTTCCATCACTTTCAGAATTTTCCGAAGTTTGTTTTGATCCACATAGTCAAAGGCTTTGGTGTAGTCAATGAAGCAGAAATAGATGTTTTTCTGAAACTCTCTTGCCTTTTTTTTTTTGATCCAACGATGTTGGCCGTTTGATCTCTGGTTCCTCTGCCTTTTCTTAATCCAGCTTGAGCATCTGGAATTTNGGCTTTATTCTGGCTCATAAAAGATTGTCTCAATAGATTTTTAAAAATGCAAGTCTTAGTATGTTCTCTTTCCATAGTGAAATTAAATTGCAATTTAAAAAAATAAATAAAAATTTCTGGAAATTTCCCCAAGCTGGAAACTAGATAAAATACTTCTAGATAACTCATGAGTCAAAAAAAGAAAAATACGAAATTGTGGCATGTTGTTGAACAGTATTCAGGGGAATTTTATAGCACTGTAGGACTAGATGGGCTTCCTTGGTAGCTCAGCTGGTAAGGAATACACCAGCAATGCAAGAGACCCTAGTTTCATTCCTGGGTCAAGAGGATTTGCTGGAGAAGGGACAGGCTACCCACTCGAGTATTCTTGGGCTTTCCTGGTGGCTCCAGCTGGTAAAGAATCTGCCTGTAATGTGGGAGACCTGAGTTTGATCCCTGAGATGGGAAGATTTCCCAGAGAAGGAAAAAGCTACCCGTTCCAGGATTTTAGCCTAGAGAATTCCACGGACTGTATAGTCCATGGGGTCACAGAGTCGGACATGACTAAGTGACTTTCACTTTCATAGGCCTACACTGGAAGTAAAACAGGTCTCAATTCAGTAACATCAGTCTTTCTCTTAAGAAATTTTAGAAGGGAAAGACACAATCTTTTATTGTAAACGTTACACCAGAAAATTCAGATTATTCTTAATATGCAATTATTGAGGCACATATACTATCATGTAAGAAATGAGGNTGCACAACAAATGACTCTTTTACATGTAGCTATCCACCTAGCACCACTTTTTGAAGAGGCTGTCTTTTCTCCATTATGTATTTTTGCTTCCTTCATCAAAGATAAGTTGCCCATAGGTGCATGGGTTTGTCTTTGGGCTTTCTATCTTGTTCCATTGATCTACACTTTGTTTTTTTGCCATACTGCCTTGATTACTATACACAGTACCATACTGTCTTGATTACTATAGTTTTGTAGTATAGTCTAAGTCAGAAAGGTTGATTCCCCTGGCTCCATCTTCCTCTCTAAAGATTGCTTTGGCTATTTGGGGTCTTTCATGTTTCCATACAAATTGTGAAATTTTTTGTCCTAGTTCTATGAAAAATGCCATTGGTAATCTAAGAGATTGCATTGAATCTGAGATTGCTTCAGGTAGTACAGTCAGTTTTACAGCATTGATTCTTCCAATCCAAGGACATGATATATCTCTCTGTGTCATCTTTCATCAGTGTCTTGCAGATTTCTGCATATAGATCTTCTGTCTCTTTAGGTAGGTTTATTCCTAAGTATTTATTCTTTTTGCTTCAACAGTGAATTGTTTAACTTATCTTTCTGATTGTTCAACATTGCTTATTAGAGAAATGGAAATCAAAACTATAATGAGGTATCATCTCACATTGGTCAGATGGCCATCATCAAAAATTCTATAAACAATAAATGCTTGAGAGAAGGTGGAGAAAAGGAAACCATCTTGTGCTGTTGTTGGGAATGTAAATTGATACAGCCATTATGGACAACTGTATAGAGACTCCTTAAAAAAAAAAACAACCTAGGAATAAAATCACCATATGACCCAGTAATCTCACCACTGGTCATAATCCCTTAGAAAATCATAATTCAAAAAACACATGTATCCTAATGTTTACTGCAGCACTGTTTACAAGAGCCAGAACATGGAAGCAGCCTAGATGCCCATCGACAGATGAATAGTTAAAGAAGTTGTGGCACATATAAACAGTGGAATGTCACTCAGCCATTAAAAGGAATGGATGTGAGTTAGTTGAACTGAGGTGGATGAACTTATACAGAGTGTTATACAGAGTGAAGTAAGTCAGATAGAGAAAAACAAATATATATTATCATATGTATATGGAATCTCCAAGGGAATGGCCAGCCCTTGGACAAGGCTACTGTGTGTGAAAGTCGTTCAGTCACTGGATTATCGAAAAAGCAACAGAGTTCCAGAAAAACATCTACTTTTGCTTTATTGACTACACCAAAGCCTTTAACTGTGTGCATCACAACAAACCGGAAAATTCTTCAAGAGATGGGAATGCCAGACCACCTGACCTGCCTCCTGAGAAATCTGTATGCAGGTCAATAAGCAACAGTTATAACTGGACATGGAAAACAGACTGGTTACAAATCAGGAAAGTAAAACATCTAGGCTGTATATTATCACCTTACTTCTTTAACTTATACGCAGAGTATATAATGAGAAATGCTGAGCTGGATGAAGCACAAGCTGGGATCAAGACTGCCAGGAGAGATATCAATAACCTCAGATATGCAGATGACACCACTCTATGGCAGAAAGCAAAGAACTAAAGAGCCTTTTGTTGAAAGTGAAAGAGGAGAGTGAAAAAGTTAGTTAAACCTCAACATTCAGAAAGCTAAGATCAAGGCATTCGGTCCTATCACTTCATGGCAAATAGATGGCAAAACTATGAAAACAGTGACAGACTTAATTTTGGGGGGCTCCAAACCACTGCAGATGGTGACTGCAGCTATGAAATTAAAGATGCTTGGTCCTTGGAAGGAAAGCTATGACTAACCTAGACGGCATATGAAAAAGCTGAGACATTACTTTACCAACAAAGTTCTGTCCAGTCGAAGCTATGGTTTTTCCAGTAGTCACATATGGATTGAGAGCTGGACTATAACAAAAGCTGAGTGCCAAAGAACTGATTTTGAACTGTGGTGTTGAGGAAGACTCTTGAGAGTCCCTCGGACTGCAATGAGATCCAACCAGTCCATCCTAAAGGAGATCAGTCCCAAATATTTATTGAAAGGACAGATGCTAAAGCTAAAACTCCAATACTCTGGCCACCTGATGTGAAGAACTGACTCACTGGAAGAGACCCTGATGCTGGGAAAGATTGAAGGCAGGAGAAGAAGGGGAGGACAGGGGATGAGATAGTTGGATGGCATCACTGATGTGATAGACATGAGTTTGAGTAGGCCCTGTCTCTTATACACATCTTGAAACAGGGGTCAAAGCTCTACACTAGAAGAAAACCTGCCCTGATTATTATTATTATTATTGAGCAAATTCTACTTCATATTCAAGGAACAGATAATTACCATTTCATAGGAGCAGTCTCAGAGAGAAAACCATAGGAAGCCTCCACCCTTTTGATGATGACAGCGTAACTCTGATGTTTAGTTGCCAAGCTGTGTCCAACTCTGAGACCCCATAGACTGCAGCAGCTCATGGGGTTGCAGAGTTGGACACAACTGAACAACAGAAAGACTGCAGACTCCCTGTCCTTCACTGCCTCCTGGAGCTTGCTCAAGCTCACTTCCACTGACTTCATGACGTTATCCCGCCATCTCATCCTCTGTCACCCCCTTCTCCACCTGTCTTCCATCTTTCCCAGCATTAGGGTCTTTTCCAGTGAGTCAGTTCTTCGCATCAGGTGGCCAAAGTATTGGAGATTCAGCTTCAGCATCAGTTCTTCCAATGAATATTCAGGGTTGATTTCCTTTAGGATGGACTGGTTGGATCTCCTTCCAGTCCAAGGGACTCTCAAGAGTATTCTTCAGCACCACACTTAGAAAGCATCAATTCTTCAGTGTTTAGCCTTCTTTATGGTCCAACTCTCACATCTGGACATGACTACTGGAAAAACCATAGCTTCCCAGGGGGTATTAGTGGTAAAAATTCTGCCTGCCAGTACAGGAGATAGAAGAGGCATGGGTTTGATTCCTGGGTTGGGAATATCCCCTGGTGGGGGCATGGCAACCCACTCCAGTATTCTTGTTGGGAGTATCCCACGCACAACAAATGACTCTTTTACATGTAGCTATCCACCTAGCACCACTTTTTGAAGAGGCTGTCTTTTCTCCATTATGTATTTTTGCTTCCTTCATCAAAGATAAGTTGCCCATAGGTGCATGGGTTTGTCTTTGGGCTTTCTATCTTGTTCCATTGATCTACACTTTGTTTTTTTGCCATACTGCCTTGATTACTATACACAGTACCATACTGTCTTGATTACTATAGTTTTGTAGTATAGTCTAAGTCAGAAAGGTTGATTCCCCTGGCTCCATCTTCCTCTCTAAAGATTGCTTTGGCTATTTGGGGTCTTTCATGTTTCCATACAAATTGTGAAATTTTTTGTCCTAGTTCTATGAAAAATGCCATTGGTAATCTAAGAGATTGCATTGAATCTGAGATTGCTTCAGGTAGTACAGTCAGTTTTACAGCATTGATTCTTCCAGTCCAAGGACATGATATATCTCTCTGTGTCATCTTTCATCAGTGTCTTGCAGATTTCTGCATATAGATCTTCTGTCTCTTTAGGTAGGTTTATTCCTAAGTATTTATTCTTTTTGCTTCAACAGTGAATTGTTTAACTTATCTTTCTGATTGTTAAACATTGCTTATTAGAGAAATGGAAATCAAAACTATAATGAGGTATCATCTCACATTGGTCAGATGGCCATCATCAAAAATTCTATAAACAATAAATGCTTGAGAGAAGGTGGAGAAAAGGAAACCATCTTGTGCTGTTGTTGGGAATGTAAATTGATACAGCCATTATGGACAACTGTATAGAGACTCCTTAAAAAAAAAAACAACCTAGGAATAAAATCACCATATGACCCAGTAATCTCACCACTGGTCATAATCCCTTAGAAAATCATAATTCAAAAAACACATGTATCCTAATGTTTACTGCAGCACTGTTTACAAGAGCCAGAACATGGAAGCAGCCTAGATGCCCATCGACAGATGAATAGTTAAAGAAGTTGTGGCACATATAAACAGTGGAATGTCACTCAGCCATTAAAAGGAATGGATGTGAGTTAGTTGAACTGAGGTGGATGAACTTATACAGAGTGTTATACAGAGTGAAGTAAGTCAGATAGAGAAAAACAAATATATATTATCATATGTATATGGAATCTCCAAGGGAATGGCCAGCCCTTGGACAAGGCTACTGTGTGTGAAAGTCGTTCAGTCACTGGATTATCGAAAAAGCAACAGAGTTCCAGAAAAACATCTACTTTTGCTTTATTGACTACACCAAAGCCTTTAACTGTGTGCATCACAACAAACCGGAAAATTCTTCAAGAGATGGGAATGCCAGACCACCTGACCTGCCTCCTGAGAAATCTGTATGCAGGTCAATAAGCAACAGTTATAACTGGACATGGAAAACAGACTGGTTACAAATCAGGAAAGTAAAACATCTAGGCTGTATATTATCACCTTACTTCTTTAACTTATACGCAGAGTATATAATGAGAAATGCTGAGCTGGATGAAGCACAAGCTGGGATCAAGACTGCCAGGAGAGATATCAATAACCTCAGATATGCAGATGACACCACTCTATGGCAGAAAGCAAAGAACTAAAGAGCCTTTTGTTGAAAGTGAAAGAGGAGAGTGAAAAAGTTAGTTAAACCTCAACATTCAGAAAGCTAAGATCAAGGCATTCGGTCCTATCACTTCATGGCAAATAGATGGCAAAACTATGAAAACAGTGACAGACTTAATTTTGGGGGGCTCCAAACCACTGCAGATGGTGACTGCAGCTATGAAATTAAAGATGCTTGGTCCTTGGAAGGAAAGCTATGACTAACCTAGACGGCATATGAAAAAGCTGAGACATTACTTTACCAACAAAGTTCTGTCCAGTCGAAGCTATGGTTTTTCCAGTAGTCACATATGGATTGAGAGCTGGACTATAACAAAAGCTGAGTGCCAAAGAACTGATTTTGAACTGTGGTGTTGAGGAAGACTCTTGAGAGTCCCTCGGACTGCAATGAGATCCAACCAGTCCATCCTAAAGGAGATCAGTCCCAAATATTTATTGAAAGGACAGATGCTAAAGCTAAAACTCCAATACTCTGGCCACCTGATGTGAAGAACTGACTCACTGGAAGAGACCCTGATGCTGGGAAAGATTGAAGGCAGGAGAAGAAGGGGAGGACAGAGGATGAGATAGTTGGATGGCATCACTGATGTGATAGACATGAGTTTGAGTAGGCTCTGGGAGTTGGTGATGGACAGGGAAGCCTGGTGTGCTGCAGTACAAGGGGTTGCAAAGAGTTGGACACGACTGAGCGACTGAACTGAGCTGAATATGGAATCTAGATCAATGGTGCTGATGAACATATTTGCAGGGCAGGAATACAGACACAGATGTAGAAAATGGACTTGTGGACACAGTGGAGAAAGAAGAGGGTGGGATGAATTGTGAGTTCCGTTGAAATATATACATTACTATGTATAAAATAGATAGCTAGTGGGAAGTTGCTGTATAGCACAGAGAGTTTAGGTTCATGCTCTATGATGACCTAAAGATGTGGGATGTGGAGGTGGAAGGGAGGCTCAAGAGGGAGGGGATGTATGTGTATTTATGGCTGATTGGTATTTTACGGCAGAAACCAACACAACATTATAAAGTAACTATCTTTCAATTTAAAAATTTCTAAATTAAACAGCTGCAAATCAAATATGGGAATGGTTCAAAGAAGTCTTCATCAAGTAAGATTTATCCCCAGAATGGAAGGATGGTTTAGTATTAAAAGTATTACAAATCCATGTAAATCATAGGACTAAATAAAGGAGAATAATCACATGATCATTCAATAAATGCCAGTAAAGCAAGCTTTTTTAAGTTGATAAAGAAGGTATGTTAAAAATCCAGAGAAAGTATTCCCACTAGATTCAAGAAAAAGAAATACTTTCTTCTGTCTTTCAAAACTGTACCAATGGACCAAGAGTAAGACAATTAAATGCAATATAAGCTAAAATTGTCGGCAAAAACAAAACTGTCATTATTTGTAGATGATATGATCATTAATCTAATAAATTCAATAGGAACAACTGAAAAATCACTAGAGCTAAAAAAAAATTATCTAAAGCAGATGCAAAATGATCAACTCAAAACAAAAATCAATACCTTTCCCACACAACAATAATCCAAAAAGAAATGCACAAATCTTCTAAGAAATGATGAACCTTATGTAAGAATCTAAAGGACGACCTGAATAAGCATTCAAGGCTGAGAAGACTTAGCAGCATAGATAAGTCAACTCTATTCAAATAAAGATACAATTAAAAGCAAATCTAATAAATTCCAATATAAATACCAAAGGGCGTTTTGAGAAACTTCACTTTTCAGGAATTCTAAGATTCCTATAGAAGAAGCAATGTGCAAAAACAGCAAATGTAACTAGAAACAGAATGAAAAGGAGCATAGCACTTTCCTTTCTGACATTCAAAACTCTAGCGCTTAAAACAGCAATAATCAAATAGATCAATACAACAGAAAAGAGAACCCCCAAATTAACCCATGTGTATATGGATATTTACAATATATTGAAGGTGATCTGTAATCAGTGAGGGAAGTACAGCACATTGAATAAAACAATTGTAAAATGTTAAGAGCATTCCTGTTGGAAGGCATACAAAAATGGGAAGCTGACCAGATTTGGTCCCTGGACCATGGTTTACCAACTTCTGCTCTATTCAATTTTTGGTATCTACTCTAAAGAAACACTTTATGAAAAGGAGGCATGGATAGGCATCCTATTGAAGCTGTGTTTTCAAAGAAAAAAAAAAATTAGAAGCAACCTAAATTTTCAATAGAAGAACTTTAACAATAGAATAAATCAATTTATGACATATCTATAATATGTCCAGTTATGCAGCTTCGCATTCTCTAATATAGAAATATCTTTAAAACATATCATAAGGAAAAAAGTACAAATATTAAAAAAGGAAAAAAATGCAAAGTGTTAGAATATTTATACATTTCTAAATCACACATACAGAAACACATACACACATATATACACACAAAGTAGGAAAGCTGAGCAAGGCTCTACTGCAATCTGATAACAACAGCTACCTTTCACGAGAGGGAAGTGAATGAGCAGGGTGATGGATATCCTAGAGGAACTTCAGTCATATCTGTATTTTTCTCCAAGATCATATAGTCATGAATGACTTCATAAAGAATAAAAAAAGAAACTTAGGAATCTTTCCACTGAATGACCTTAGAGCTTGGCCATGTCCCCTGAGTACCAAGTCAAAGAACACGGGTGGGAAGATAGAATCGAGATGACCATCACGCCCAAGTCACGACTGCTCATGGTCCTGGAAGCCTTCCTCTCCAGGCAGCACTGAGGTTCCTGGAGGCAACTCAATAAGCCTAGGAGGTCACAGCTACGGCCTTAGCTATACCCTGTTCAAACACAAAAGCAACCACTTAAGGGCAAGGCCTGCTTTTAAAGCAAATTTGATATTTGAAAACCTACAACTGACAAATAGGTAAAGCATTTCAAAGTGATTCACCAAATGACATCACAGAAAACTCTTTTAGCAACATTCCATTAAACACAGTAGATGAGACATCTCTACTCCCTTTACAAACCCCATTAAAATGAGGAGTAAACATTTAAGAAGGTATAAGTCTTCTTAAAGGTATAATTCCCACAGTCAGGGAATGGAAGCAAATGGTGAACAGTGAACAGCAAATGAGCAAAGTCAAACCATCTTTATAAGATAGAAAGAGGATGGATAAATTAACAGAGCTGAGAAACCTGAATACTAGATGCCAAAGAGAAGAAAGTCATTCATACACCAGGTCCTCAGAAGCAACAGGCATTAGAGACACCATATACCATATATGGCACAATAAACCATGGTGGGGAAAAAATACAGAGACTGGTTAAAAAGCTGGGTTATGAGCATACAGACCACAAAGATAAAAGCCCCTCTTTCTCCCCACCCCAACCCATAATGAAGCTTTTTCCCATAAATAAACTGCATTAGACAGATTGTAAAGTCAAGGACAGTAAGCAGAGTGACATTTCAGCATTACCAAAGATATCTGCATTAAGAGAGAAAAACAGATTACACACAAAGAATCAAGAATCAAATGGCATTTCTCAACAGTAACATTAAAAACTAGAAGAGAGTATCTTGAAAAGTTTTCAGGATAAATTGCCTTTCAACCTAAAATTCAGTGCTCAGATAATCAACTAAATATGAGGGTATAAAGAAAGTTTTAGAAATACTAGCATGCGTGCACGCTCTCTCTCTATATATATATACATATATATCACCCATGGTTCATTTCTTAGGAAGCTACTGAAGGATGTGACCCAGGAAATCAAAGGAAGGGGGCGGGGAACAATGAGATGCGAGGCCAAGACAACCTAGCAGAAAGGAGAGGGACAAGTCATGATGCCAGCTGTTCAGCAGATCTGAAGATAAATAATCTAGACAGGAAGGGAGGGTGGGAGGTCTTCAAGAAAGATTCTCCAGCTGGAGAAGAGAGTTGACAGACTGCCAGAGAGGCCTGACCTCATGCAAAATAGAATACTATTCTGAAAAGTTTGGAAAGACATGATGACAGTAAACTATTTACTCAACGAAACAGGCAAGGTGATTCTTAATCTGAGTTGGGGAGACAGTTGACTAAGAAAGCAAATGCAATTATAGTACACTAGCTGGTTTGGAAGCTAATGGAGGAGCCACATTTAACATAGTAATGATAATGTAAACAACGACTTCCGATTTAACAAAAAATATAGGGATTATTGCATTAGGAGGAGTGGGGAGTAGGTCGAAGAGGTTTAAAACACATGTAGAAAGTAGTTACTATTTATAATTTATAAATGAAGAGTAACAGAATATACTTTAGAGAGACAACGGAGAAGGCAATGGCACCCCACTCCAGTACTCTTGCCTGGAAAATTCCATGGACGGAGGAGCCTGGAAGGCTGCAGTCCATGGGGGTCGCTGAGGGTTGGACATGACTGAGCGACTTCACTTTAGAAAGACAGAGGTAAATGCCAGAAACAATTAAGAGAACTTAAAGTTTCTTCTGATGGGTTAAGAACATAAGAGCAGGAGGGATGGAGACTGCTCGTCTATTTATTTATCTAAATGAAAGCTTGTGGAATATTTGAGTTTTGAATCATAAACATATATTTTTTAAACTTTCTGAGTTTCAGTTCTTCCTGCTGTATAACAGGGATAATGATGCTACTTATTTTGTAGCCCAGTCGGTAAAAGATCTGCCTGCAGTGCAGGAGACCTGGGTTCAATCCCTGGGTTGGGAAGATCCCCTGGAGAAGGAAATGGCAACCCACT
>SJYV01015401.1:33883-70492 GCA_006410875.1 Neotragus pygmaeus | reverse complement strand
ATTATTATTTGTGGAATTCTTTATAATTATGATAGCTTACTTTAAACAGAAGATAGGGATAACAATTATATTTTATACTAAAATTTCTGAAATATCTGATTGGAAAAAGTGAAATGAAACTGTCTTTTTCCTCTTTATGTAGCAGTATGAGTAGTCTGTAGCTAAGTCTCCAGTGTCTAGCATAGAGCCACTAATGCTAGAAAGAGCCACTAATGCTAGAAAGAGCCACCACATTCAGGAGCATTGTAGGTTGGCACTTTTCATTCTGGATTTTAAAGCAAAGAATTATTTGAAAATATCTGAGTACAATATGAATAAAATTTAACCACATATCACATAAAATATTGTTTGTCTCATTTTCCCACCATTAATCTTAACTACAGAAATGTTCATGGCTTGTAACCTGTTGAAAGTGAAAGTCATTCAATCATGTCTAACTCTTTGTGACCCTATGGACTATACAGTCCATGGAATTCTCCAGGCCAGAATACTGGAGTTGGTAGCATTTCCTTTCTCCAGGGGATCTTCCCAACCCATGGATCAAACCCAGGTTTCCCGCATTGCAGGCAGATTCCTTATCAGCTGAGCCATCAAGGAAACCCAAGAATACTGGAGTGGGTAGCTGTTAAAAACATAACTTAATATTAAATGTGTCACATTTTGGTAATTCTCACAATATGTTAAACATTTTAATTATATTTATTTTGGAGATCTGTGATCTTTGATGTCACTATTGCTATACCATGAACCACATACATCCAAGATGACAAACTTAGATAAATGTTGTGCATGTTCTGACTGTTCCACCAACAAGCCATTACTTCCATCTCATTCCCTCTCTTTAGGCCTTCCCCATTCCCTGATACACAACTCTACTGAAGTAGACCAATTAACGATCCTAAGCCTCTAAGTGTTTAACTGAAAGGAAGAGTTGCAATTCTCTCACTTTAAATGAAAAGCTAGAAATGATTAAGCTTAGTGAGGAAGAATTGTTGAAAGTTGAGATAGACCGAAAACTAGACCTTTTACCAAACAGCCAAGTTTTGAATGCAAGTGAAAACTTCTTGTAGGAAATTAAAAGTATTACTCTAGTGAACATAGGATGGAGAAGACAATGGCATCCCACTCCAGTACTCTTGCCTGGAAACTCCCATGGATGGAGGAGCCTGGTAGGCTGCAGTCCATGGGGTCGCTGAGTCAGACACAACTGAGCGACTTCACTTTCACTTTTCACTTTCATGCATTGGAGAAGGAAATGGCAACCCACTCTAGTGTTCTTGCCTGGAGAATCCCAGGGATGACGGAGCCCGTCTGCGGGGTCGCACAGAGTAGGATACGACTGAAGCGACTTAGCAGCAGCAGCAGTGAACATAGGAATGATGTGAAAGTAAAACAGTCTTATTGCTGATAAGGAGAAAGTCTGAGTGGTCTGGATAAAAGATCAGATCACAGCATANGAGCCCAATGGGCTGCCGTCTGTGGGGTCACACAGAGTCGGACACGACTGAAGCAACTTAGCAGCAGCAAAGGCCTTCTTCTTTAAAATGTTGCCCAATCATTTCTCTATAAAGGCCTCGCATGTGTCTCTGCCTTAGGTATTTACACTGAAGAAAACATTCTCACCCATCCGTTAGCTCCAGGACACTGGGAGGCAACAGTTTAGGTACTAACCTCCTGTGTTCTTGATTGATTCTGAGAAGGTTCGAATGAACACTGTGGCAGGCTCTGTTCTGGCTTGTTGAAGTGAACATTTTAGTGATGGAGACATACATCTTGCCCTGAGGGGGCTTATATTTTAGACAGGGAGAAACAGCTACAGGTTAATCACAGGCTTTCATCTCTTATCTATGATTTCAGCCTGTCTCCCACCCAATTTTTTTTTTTTTTTAGTTTTCTCATCTGGCATGAATTTGTCCGTGAGTCACTGCAGAAATATGAATGAGCTTGATTATGGTGTGTAGCCCCACATGTGTGGTGTGTGTTATGTGAAATATATAGCATGTACACCATGTTACCTTCCTAATACTTGGACATTTTTGAACACCCAAACCCCTAGGTGNCGTGAGTCACTGCAGAAATATGAATGAGCTTGATTATGGTGTGTAGCCCCACATGTGTGGTGTGTGTTATGTGAAATATATAGCATGTACACCATGTTACCTTCCTAATACTTGGACATTTTTGAACACCCAAACCCCTAGGTGCAGGGGATTTGTGTAAGGGGTTAGAGATCAATAATTACTCCTGGGACTTAATGCCATGAAGGGCAAGGACAGGGTTTTGTGAATGAACATCAGGAGTTCCTGCAGTAATCATGTACATTGGTTGTGGGGTTTTCCCTGAGGAAGGATACTCAGCTGAGCCTTAAAAGTTGAGCTGCAAAAAAAGTGGGGTGAGATTTGTAAAGGTCTTATTATACAGAAAAGTATTCTCTTGAATTGACTGGAGCAGATCCCAGCCAGACTTTCTGCTTCATAGTCAAGCGTGCATTCTTCCATTTGACAGGGGCAAATGCTTGGTGTGTGGGAGGCTGATGGAAAGAAGTGGCCAAGTGGAAGACTGCCCCTGCTCTCAGGTGGTTCCCAGGCTAGGAAGGGTCTAGGAAAAGTCTAAAAGCTCAGTCTGAAACAATCCCTCTTGGTAAACAGCCTTCCACCCACCACCCTAGAGCATCTACTTCACAAGCTCCTAGTTAGTGCTGATAGTTTGATTGCACACACTGCACTGAGGGCTTGCCCTGGGGCTTTGTGCCAGGGAGGTGGGCTCTAAGATGAGTGATGAAATATGGTCTGTGGTTCCCAGACTGAGTATCCAAAAGGCTTGCTGGAGACATTGTACCATAGAGAAACTGAGCACAGACCTCATTCTAACCCTCAGGAAGTCAGTGTAGTGGGGAGACACAGGACCAGGCCCACTCCTGTCTTTTAGAGGATCCCCCTCTTTTGGTAGTCAGTGCTAAAAAGGGCTCTCTTCCCTCCACCTAGGTAACGTGAAGCACCTGGTTCTTTTCCTCCATGAGGCCGTCCTGGTGCAGTACATGGACACACTCAAGCTTGCAGTGCCCTCTCTCATCTATACCTTGCAGAATAACCTCCAATATGTTGCCATCTCCAACCTGCCAGCTGCCACTTTCCAGGTGAGCCCAAAGCCCAGCATGGCCCTAGAGGAACTGGCTGGGGTGAGGGATATAGGATGTTTGGGGAGGAAGTACTGCAAAGTGCAGGGGCTGTGTCTCCTGTGGAATGGAAGGTCCTTGGCTCTTCCTCAACCTCAGTTTCCTCATCTGTGAGAACTGGGAAGGGAAATGGTACTAGTAGCTACTCACTGGGATGCTGGAATGATTAAAAGAAATAATATCTGTGAAGAGCCCTTGGTTGGTGATAGATAAGCTTTAGGCTATTTACAGGTGGCCTCTTTAATTGGTTAAGGAGCCTGGATTCTGGCGCCAGGCTGCCTGGGTTCAAATCCCAGCTCTGCTGCTTTCCAGCTGTGTGATATTGGGCAGGTCACTTAACCTTTCTGTCTCACCTTTAAATTGGACATTGCAATAGTACACTTCTTATGTGAGGATTAAATGAATTCATGTGAAGTGCTTAGAACAGCACTTGGCACACACAGTAACCTCCATGTAAATGTTTACTGATGTTATTTCATAAGGGATTCATTTGTATCAATACGTACTATTTCATTGGTATCAATATGTATTTATCAAGACCTCCCTCATCAGGATGTTTACAATTCATTGGTTACCTGCTATGTGAGGTACTTCAAATATGTCAGTCCTATTTACAGATGATTATGTCAGGACTCAGGGCAAGTGCTTCCTCCCGTTTCACACAGCTGGGACACAGGGTTGGAATGTGGACTTGGCTGTGGTCCGGGCATCCTTGCACAACCATCCTCCTGTGTACTCTCTGGGAGGCACCTCAGAGCCATGTAGTCACATCCCAGTCAGTGGCCAGTGGCTGGATATCTTTGCTGTTTCTACGGTCATCTACTCTGCCCTGTGCCTCCACTGTGCCTGGGGGCCCACAGTGGGCGCCATCCCCCAATGTGCACATGTTGGGGTTGGGATCAGCCCTCAGTGCCTTCTGCATGCTGCTCACAGGTGACGTACCAGCTGAAGATCCTGACCACAGCACTCTTCTCCGTGCTCATGCTGAACCGCAGCCTCTCCCGGCTGCAGTGGGCCTCCCTGCTGCTCCTCTTCACTGGCGTCGCCATTGTCCAGGCACAGCAAGCTGGCGGCGGGGGTCCACGGCCACTGGATCAGAACCCTGGGGTGGGCCTAGCGGCTGTGGTGGCTTCCTGTCTCTCCTCAGGCTTTGCCGGTGTCTACTTTGAGAAGATCCTCAAAGGCAGCTCAGGCTCCGTGTGGCTGCGCAATCTGCAGCTGGGCCTCTTTGGCACAGCCCTGGGCCTGGTGGGGCTCTGGTGGGCTGAGGGCACAGCCGTAGCCCACCGTGGATTCTTTTTTGGGTATACACCTGCCGTCTGGGGTGTGGTGCTCAACCAGGCGTTTGGTGGGCTCCTGGTNGAAAAGGGAAGATGTGTATAAGAGACAGGCCCTGGGCCTGGTGGGGCTCTGGTGGGCTGAGGGCACAGCCGTAGCCCACCGTGGATTCTTTTTTGGGTATACACCTGCCGTCTGGGGTGTGGTGCTCAACCAGGCGTTTGGTGGGCTCCTGGTGGCTGTTGTCGTCAAGTATGCTGACAATATCCTCAAGGGCTTTGCCACCTCCTTGTCCATTGTGCTGTCCACTGTTGCCTCCATCCGCCTCTTTGGCTTCCATGTGGACCCGTTGTTTGCCCTGGGCGCGGGGCTGGTCATCGGTGCCGTCTACCTCTACAGCCTGCCCCGAGGTGCAGCCAAAGCCATAGCTTCTGCCTCTGCCCCCACCTCTGGGCCCTGCACTCACCAGCAGCCTCCTGGGCAGCCACCGCCACCACAGCTGTCTTCCCACCATGGAGACCTCAGCACGGAGCCCTTTCTGCCAAAGTCAGTGCTGGTGAAGTGAGGGCTGGTGGCAGCGAGGGGGGGAGACAGGGAGGGACTCTGGGTGGAGGGTGTTGGGCATCTGCAGGATTCAAGTTGCCTCTGGGGTTGGAAGGGTTTTTTCTTCCAGGTCACTGAAATTTCCAGAAGGGTGTGGGACTAGGGCAGGGCATCACATGAACCCTTCCTTGTAGCCAGGGGTTTTTAGAGCTGCCTCCTCTGCCCCAGTCTAACCCCTCAGCCAGAGGTGTCCTGTCTCTCAAGCCTGGGAGAGTCCCAGCAATCCCTCCACCTTTGTAGGGACAAACTGGACAAAAATTCTTCAGCTCTTTAGTAGTGACTGATGCCTACCTGTGGGGTTCTGATTCCCATAGCTCGAGGCCTTCTCTCCTCCCTGGTAACTACACTGGATCATGTTAGCAGCTCAGTCTTTTTGTGGCCTTGGGGCAGCTTCCCTGACACAGGGACTTGAAAAAGGGCCTCTTATGAGCACCTAGGGAGAGAGGAAGGGGGATGAGAGCTGAGATTTTTGCATCAGCCCACTCAGGGGGAGGGTGCAGTAGGAGCTATTGGTTTGTAAGTGGTTTGGGGGCTTGTGGTGTAATCAGATGAATGACCCAGGGTGTGGGAAANTATGAGCACCTAGGGAGAGAGGAAGGGGGATGAGAGCTGAGATTTTTGCATCAGCCCACTCAGGGGGAGGGTGCAGTAGGAGCTATTGGTTTGTAAGTGGTTTGGGGGCTTGTGGTGTAATCAGATGAATGACCCAGGGTGTGGGAAAAAAGGAAAAGGGAGGTCCTTGAAGTGGCCTAGTCTCATGGAAAAGACACTGTAAGTTGCTGGATGCAGGGTTATTTTCTGAGACATCCAGAGAGGGAAATAAAGCTGTGAACCACACTTGTGATACCCCACTGGCTGTATGAGGCACCCTTACTTCATGTGGAAGGGTGTCTTTAAATTGCTGATATGTGGAACCTGCCCCCCTGCACTCCCCAAAGCTTATTAACCCCTTAACTGTCTCCCAGGGTGTGTGGGGAGTATGTGTGTGCATCTGTTTGTGCGTGTGTGTGTGCTTGCACATGAGAGATGCCTGGGCTGTCTTTGCTATATGTACATAGGGCCATTGGATCTTTATTTTTGATTAATTTGTTCTGATTTTTTGGTTTGTTTTTTTAAGGGACTGTAATGAACAAATGTCAGGATACCCAATGCCAAATAAAGATATTGTATTTATTTAGTCCATGTGTAGCTTTCTGACCCAGGGGACCTGCTCTCTCTGCGTGGGCTGTTACTAACCTCGGACTACCAGCCTCACTAGTCACCCTCGCTTGCTCAGGACGCCCACCTGCCAGCCCACCCCAGCTCTCTTGTGTTTTTCTTTCCTTCCCGTTCCCACCACAGGTTGCTCACCAAGGTGAAGGGCTCCTAGCCGCTGGGACTGAAGACGCTGGCCTGGCCTCACTCTCCCTTGTTGCCCTGGCCCAGCCAGGACCAAACTTTCTGATCAGTATTAGTGGTGGGGAGAGGTAGACACTGAATCCCCTGTCCCCACCACCCCCTCCCATGCAGGGCTGACATGACTAAATGAGGGCCCAGACAGGACCAACCACCTCAGCCTCCAGCCCCTACTATCCCTACAGTATTTCTTAGGTGTTTTTNCTTCCACAGCTGGCAAATATGGGGTTTCTGACTCCTACATATTGACTAGCAAGTTTGGACAGCAAGGGATTTATCCAAACACTTTTCTGAATCTGTTCAGTTCCTGATGCCTGCAATAGTTGTCAGTTACTATCAACAGAATAAAGAAAGGTGTATGAGTACTTGGACCTCAGTAGTCCTATCACAGATTTCACCCATGGATATAGTTAACAATTAAATGTATATGTCAACAACAGCATAGTGCCTGTCACACAATAGGCCTCAAATAGATGTCAGCTACAATCATTAATATTGTTAGTAAGATACATACAGTTAGTACAGGGCCTGGTAGCAAACAGCCTTAAAATAAATACCATATCAGTATCATTATCAATATTATTAATAACCAAAGATCTTTGGCACAACAGGCTTGTAATAGATGTCACTTATCAATAAAGTGAAAATAAGATGAATTTTCTAGTACCTGGCACACCTTAGCCCAAAATAGATGCCAGCTTTTACTATTATTGATAAATAAGGTATAAATACTAGCAACAGCAGCACAGTAGGCCTAAATGATAGATCCTATCATTACTTTATATATTGTTAACCACAATGTGTATGATAAGCACNTTTTCTAGTACCTGGCACACCTTAGCCCAAAATAGATGCCAGCTTTTACTATTATTGATAAATAAGGTATAAATACTAGCAACAGCAGCACAGTAGGCCTAAATGATAGATCCTATCATTACTTTATATATTGTTAACCACAATGTGTATGATAAGCACTTAAGAAAACTCAAAATACATGTCGACTATTGATATGGTGAACAATAAGGTATGGACAACTCACACAGTGCCTAGTTCCACAGCATTTCTGAAATAAGGTTACCTACTAGTATGCTACAGAACAAAGTATCAGCACCCTGTGACTGTACTTGGCCGACAGGAGGCTGCCATAGGTGTCACTTACTATTACTATCCTTATTACACTTCCAGGAATTAACTGATGGGTTAAACTTCAGCTACAGAAGACCCCAAAATACACATCAACTGTCAGTGTTAAGGACGAAATGTCTATTCCACACCCCACCTCCCCTCCTCCTCATAGGATAGGAATAGGGGTCAGTAACACGTATTGTTAACAAGGAAATGCCTGCCACCCCACTGCTTGGTGCACAATAGGCCCATGCTAGATATCAAGCGGCAGGATCCACAACAAAGTGCCTGTCAAGCTGGGCACATGGTAGGCCTCTCTTCTTTTAGTTCTCTCACCAGGCTCCAAATGTTTGAGGATGCCTCTCTTGGCCAAGCGGGTCTGCAACGCAACCGGCAGCGGCATAGCGGATGGCAGACAGGCCTAGGGAAGGACAGACAGACTGAAAAACAGCTCAGATGAGGACTGAATCTGGTTACAAGAGTAACCAAGCGCCTCCCCGCAGCATGTACTCAATCTGGACCCCCCACCTACCCATCTACACTAGAAGGGAGACAGACCCTACCCGGTGAAAGGTGGAAGGGGTTGTAAACAGCAGTATCACCAACACTCTCACCAACTCTGCTCTCCCAGGCCAGCGGCTCCAGCACCGGGTTCCCGACCTAGGCCCAGGCTCCGCCCACCGTCCAAGGGGCCATGCGCGGCTCCCCCACGACCCAAAATGGTTTCACCCAACGTCCCCCAAAGACTGCTGGGTGGGAGGAACCAAAGCGTTGGGATGGGGGAGCACAGTGTAACACCTCCTCCAGCTCCAAAAAATGCGCCCACCCCGACATTACCAATACAGTCACGCAAGTAGCGGACGACTTTCCAACTGGCCACCTCTCTCTCGTCGTCTCTATGAGCGCCAGGACCACACGACTCTCTTCTCCCAAAGCACAGAATGAGTTTCTCTCTCCCCGAGCTTAGAGGTAACTGGACGACGCTCACTCAGTGAAAAGATGACGCAAACCTACTTAGCCAATGAGAGTGCGCTTTGGTCTGAAGTCTGGCGAAACAACAGAACCGTTGCCCTGGGATAGGTGGAAAGCTCGGGCGCTTGTATACGTTTCCAGTGGAGGTGTGGCCCGGCCGGCATTTAGCGATACTGCGCGGCCGGACGCCGGCGCCATGGNAGTCTGGCGAAACAACAGAACCGTTGCCCTGGGATAGGTGGAAAGCTCGGGCGCTTGTATACGTTTCCAGTGGAGGTGTGGCCCGGCCGGCATTTAGCGATACTGCGCGGCCGGACGCCGGCGCCATGGAGGAGTATGCGCGGGAGCCTTGGTACAGCGAGGGGCATAGGTGTCGGGACTGTTGCTGCGGCGCCACGGCCAGCGGTGGGAGGCGGGTGGGGGAGGCACGGGCCACACAGCACCACGTCCCAGACTCGGAACACATTTAGACTTTTGTTGTCTTCTGCTCCTCTCCACTTGTTTTCTCTTACTCGGGCTCCGTTAAAAGGGGCCACAATTGTGTGCCTGCAGAAGAAGGTGCGGTGCAGGACGGACTCCACGTTTCTCTTGATTCCGTACCTCCCAGCCCCTCTGTTAAAGACACGCTGGTCGAATCCATTCCAGCCAGGGGGTGGTGTGTTGAGCGGAAATCCCCTGGAAAAACGCATGGATTTTCTCAGGTCGCTTTGGTTAATGCTGGCGGGGCCTGGATGAGCCTGACCATGATTGTGGTTATGGAGGGGTGATGGGTCCTCTGCACTGTATGCGCTTGATTTTACCCAGTTGTGCGAGGGTGAGACGGGAAGAGGGCGTGGCTTTGTTGGACGTGCTCATTATCGGAAAAGGGGTGCTACCCCATTCTGCTTAAGGAACAGTGCCTGCAACACCTGTAGCGTAATTCAAACGTGCCAATTCTTTAAGTAATGTCCTCTCATTAATTCATTTAATTAATCTTTGACAGTAGTCAAGCAGTTGGTTGATTCCCTGGTTGGCTGTGAAGGGAAGGGGCGGACAGGGCCAAGGCTGATGTTTTCCCCTCTTCACATTATTTTTTGCTTAAATGAGGGGGGAAATAATCCCAGGATTATCTGAAGTGCTAGTTCTCATTTGGGTGACGTATTGCTCCCAGTTGGAAAGGGATCTTGTGACTTGGCATGAGGGAGCGCTCACATTAACCTCATCCTCCCCTTCCCACTTGCAGCCCATGGCGAATTGTGGATGATTGCGGTGGAGCCTTCACTATGGGTGTTATCGGCGGTGGAGTCTTCCAGGCCATTAAGGGCTTCCGAAATGCCCCTGTCGTGAGTCCTAGCCTTCCCTGGGTGTTGCTGAGGTCTTGCCCTGACCACATGGGATACTGTTCTGAAACTGCTTGGAACTGCCAGTCACGTGCACTTATTCATTCTGGTGTCTGCTTACCTACTGTGTGCCAGGCCTAGCTCCAGGATCTGGGAGTTTGGGGGAACTACAAACATGAGAACCCTCTGACCCTCACCCTGCTGGAGCTCCTCGGAAATGCCGTCTTGTCAAAAGGGTCATAAAACCAAAACCTAATTGTGTGCAAAGTCAGTCAGATTTTACCTAGAGTCAGATTCTGGGTGGGAAGCCTGGGAAAAGGGAAGTGACAGGAGTTTAACTGGCAGGAGGAGGACAGCCTTAAAGTTGAGCACATGCTTTTAATGTAACATAATCAATTCTCTCTGTCTGACAACACTCCCCTTTTCCCTTCTTGGAGATTTCATCGAATGTCATGACTTTAAATGCCATCCACTTGCCAAGGTCTCTGCAATTTCTCTATCTAGCCCTGTACTTCCTCTCAACTCCTGGCACTCTCTCTCCTGAATCTTTGTACAGGTTTCTCCCTCTCATCCTCAAGGTCTCAGAACAAATGCTCCCTTCCTTTAAGAGGCCTTTCCTGACCTCTCAGCCACTGGCATAGCTCTTTATCTCATTTCCTCTAGGGTCCCGATTGCTGCCTGAAGCTATCTTGTTTATCTGAATCCTTATTCAGGATCTGTCTCTCCCAATATAATGTGAGCTCTGAGAGGGTAGGGGCCAGGTCTACCTTGTTCACTGCTGTATCCCTGCATATACCATGGTGCTTGGCACATTGGTGCTAAGTACTGAATGAATGAATAACTTCCTATCCTAGCTCTGAGAGCACTTGTAGTGGGCCCTAGTTCTTGGCCACTTCTCCACATCTGTACCCTTGAGGCCCCTAACAGGTTTCCTCCCTCCATTCCTCTCTTAAAAACTAGAAACCTTATCTGCCAGTGACCTGAACCCTGCTCTGACTCCCTTCCTCCTCACTTTCCCTCAGGGAATGCGGCACCGATTGAGAGGCAGTGTCAATGCTGTAAGGATCAGAGCCCCTCAGATTGGAGGTGAGAAGTTTGGGGAGACAGGTGTGATAACAGAGTTGGGGATGCTTGCTCCTTGGAGTCTAGACTGCAAGTTGCGGGTCCAGATTCTAGCCCCAACTCTGCCTGGGGCTTCCTGGGGGGAGTGATATTTCTCAGCAGTTTCGTACAGGTGAGTTCTGGCGTTTAAATCCAGGCCCTGGCTCTTCCCTGATGTCTGTGTGACCTTGGGCTAGTGGCTAAACCTCTCTGAACCTCACCTGTAACATGGGAATGATAAAAAGCAGTAACCACCTCAATCAGTTTTGTAGTTTATGTAACTTACATAGTACTTACTAAGTGCTGGTTGCTTGCTAAGCACTTTGATAATATTAACTAATAAAAATTTTCAGAAGCCAGTAACATGCAGTGTGTAGATCAGGTCTTGGCACATGGTAAGACTTCTGTAAATAACTGTCATTGTTAACTGGCTCTCCTCACCCATTTCCTTCTCTCCTAAACCCAGGTCAGATTCCAATTCTATATGGTAGTTACGAAGGTCAGAGTTGCTCTGTTAAAAGCCGTATAGACAGTTCCCTGGTGGCCTAGTGGTTAGGATTCTGGGCTTTCATTGCTGTGACCTGGGTTCAGTCCCAGGTTGTGGAACTGAGATCTTGAAAGTCCCATGACAGGGCCAAAAAAAAAAAAAAGCCACATTGAAGCAGACAAGTCTGCTTGTAACCACGTATCCGCTCCTTATGAAGGTGAAGGGAGTGCCGATGGAGATTATAAAGAGCTTGAAGGAGCTACCATAGAGGTAGGTGGGGATTGTCTTCTAGGAGTTTGCCATCTGCCTGAATGTCTGGTTATTCTCTCCATTCTTTGCCACAGTATTCAGGCCCTGGGAGTCCCTGAGCCATGGTTTCTCAGGACTACCCGCGGACACTGATTAGGCTTTGGTTCCCCCACAGGTAGCTTCGCTGTGTGGGGAGGCCTATTTTCTACCATCGACTGTGGTTTGGTGCGGCTTCGGGGCAAGGAAGATCCCTGGAATTCCATCACCAGTGGANATTAGGGGCAGGATTAGGGGCAGGAGGAGAAGGGGATGACAGAGGATGAGACGGCTGGATGGCATCACTGACTTGATGGATGTGAGTTTGAGTGAACTCCGGGAGTTGGTGATGAACAGGGAGGCCTGGCGTGCTGCGATTCATGGGGTCGCAAAGAGTTGGATGCGACTAAGCTACTGAACTGAACTGAAATGAACTGAGCTAAGGTACAGAGAAAGTAATGTCCCTGGCTGACTGTCCTGGTGCATACAGTGATGGCTATGGTGGAGAAACGATGTAGATTTAGACTATAAAGGCTGTGTCCTATGATGTGTGATGTAGATTTAGGCTGTGTCCTGTGACGTAGATTTAGTAGAACAGTGTATAAATACTGTGTCCTGTGATGTGATACTAAACTCTGATTCTCCTGCAGACTTAGAACAGTGCGAAGAAAGCATTTGGAATCATGTAGGTGAGCCATGAGTGCTGCAAAAAAAAAAAAAAAAATCCCCTCCTTGAGGGGTGGGTGAGCCCAGTGCTCCTGGGGGTAGTTTGTGGGTCCTTAATAAAAAACCCTGAAGGGTGGAGTTGCCCCTGTGGAGGCTTTTTTTCAATTTCCCAAGAAGAAAAGGTGGACTGGACTTGGCCTTGGAAGATTAAGGCATACCACACGCAGTGGGTGGCTCTTCTAGGCCCAAGAAGGCAAGGACTGCAATATGGTACCTGGCACTGGGTTTTGCTATGTGTTGGGGATGTAACTGTTGTTATAGCTACGGCTGGTGCAAGATGTAATTCCAAGGGTCAGTGTTACTCGCCAAGGGAATATCACAGAAGATGGGCTGCACACAGAATATGAGGTGAGAGACCCTGAAGTGTGGGGAGAGAGCGAATTAGCCAAGATGGCACATTCAGGCCTCCTTGCCCCATGTTTTGTAAATAATGACTGTGTAACAGCTGAGATCATTTATAGCACTGACATATGCATGTCACAAGGTGCTCGCTGTACTAGCTTGGACATGGATACTTTTATTATATAAACTACATCCCCAAAAGCAGCAACATTATTGCTGCATCACAGCTGTGTCTGTTGGGTCAGCCATAAGAGGAGAAAATATGGTGTGTCTGCTACTACGGCTGCTATGCCAGCCAGGAGAGAATGAATGCACCTGCAGTTCCTACAACTCTTCACATTTACTTCTAGCCTCTTAGCTCACGCCTTGCCTCCCATGGGTGCAATGAACAGTGCAAACAGTGAGACACAGAGAGACAACTGCTGCTGTGAGCAGGATCAGCAGTACTCTTACAAATATTATATTACTTTCAGGTGTACAACATAATGATTTGGTATTTTTATACATTGTGAGATACCATTTGTCACCATACATAGTCATTACAAAATTATTAACTATATTCTCCATGCTGTACATTACATCCCCATGACTTATTTATTTTATAAGTGAAAGTATGTACCTCTTCATTACCTCCCCATATTTTTCTATCTCCTTACTCCCTTGCCTTCTGGTAACCACTGCTTTATTCTCTGTATCTGTAAGTCTGTTTTGTTATATTTTGTAGTTTAGATTTCATACTACCTTTCCATCCTTAGTTCATTTCCTGCAGCCAGCACACCACCTTGGGTGCCTGCATTCCAGACCCAGACTTGGGCCAGAAGTCAGCCTTTAGTCTAGGTCTAACTCTTGCCTACAACACATGCACTTCTGTATCTTTAACTTAATTGGAATGACATATGCTGAGTACCTACTATGTGCCAAAATTATGCAAAGTGTGAACCCAGAAGTGAATAAGACACAACCCCTGGACTCAGTGTGCTCTCAGCCAGGAAGCAAGCCTGTGAAATAAGAAGTCAGACATCTGTGAATTGTACAAGCTGGGCCAGCTTCAGGCAACTATTACCTCTGTCCAGAGGGGTGAGATTATAGGAAGTTTCCAAGAAGAGCTGATGGTAAGTCAGGGTCTCAAGTAAGGGTAATATTTCACCAGAGGGAAGGTGGAGTAGAAGCTGGGATGCAGGGAATGGTGGTTGAGTCCCAGGCAAAGAAAACTATATGGACAGATTCTGGAGCCAGATGGATACAATTGAAAGCAACTGGAGCACAACATGTGACATGGGGAGTGTCATAAGAGGAGGCTTAAACTGTGTAGGCAGGCAGGGATCCAAATACAGGAAATCTGTTTTGTGCTAAGAGATTTGGAGTTTGTCATGAAGGCCTCTGAACAGAAGTGACCTAGATGCACCTGGTTTTAAAAAACTGCCCTGGGAGTCATAGGGGATGATTTGAAGATTGGAGGCTGGAAGGCCATTAAAGAGGCAGTGGCACTGCGTGCAGGAGTGGGGATGGACTTAAGTTATGTCAGAGATAAAGTCAACAGTACCCAGCGATTAACTAGAACTGGGGAGGAGAGGTTGAAAGAAGTCCAGAGTTGTGTTACATGTTTTGTAACACAAATGACTGGGTACACAGTCACCAAGCTAGACAGGAAGGAGGCTGATCAGATGGGAAAATAGGCAGGTCCAGCACCCAACTCTGAGCCCACACTGAAATCCTGACTCTACCACCTATGAGCTGTGTGGCCACTCTGTGCCTCAGTTTCCTTTCTTGAGAAATCAGTGTGCTAACAATAATACCTCTTTAGTGGGACTCTTTGGTGATGATTCAAGAGGAAATTATGGCTGGCACTTTAAGTACCATGCTTGGCACATAACAAGTGTTTAGTAGACATGAACTATAATTACATCAAAGCAAAATAGGAGGACATGCAGGTTTGGGCAGAAAGATAGGTGTAGTTTGGGGCATACTAGTTTTGCAGTCTGAGGTTTCTGTAAAACCTCAGAGTGGAGAGGCTGGGAGAGGTTGTCTGCAGCCCTCAGAGAGCTGTGAGCTGAAGCTTAGGAGCTGTGAGCTGGAGCTTAGGGGCTGTGAGCTCCTTAGCTTCACAGCAGCTGATGGGCCTCATCAGGGAGAATTTACTGTAGTGACAAATTCTCTTGGCCTTTCTTCTCAATCTTGGAGACACATAAGATGAAAGGTTCTTGTACTGAAACTCAAAGGACTAGGAATAAGCAGTGAACTTGGGGCTTTTAAACTTTTTTTCCCAACTGTAAAATGAGAGAGCTCACCTGAGTGAGATCCCCTTGAAAATCTGATGAAATCATGTACAATATACAATACATGCACACATACAATATTTGCCCATAATTCAGAGTTTAACATGAGCCTCTGCAGTCCACTTGTGGATATCCAGTTAAGATCCTCTCCATGTCCAATACTTGATTGCAACTTGTGATATTTACAGCATTCACTGATATGCCCAGATATTTATGAGCAGTTGGTATATTTTCTGTAGTCAAATGTTCTACCACTGAGCTGTACCTCCTGATTCTAAAGTACTTATCCCACTTTTATAAGTTTCATCATACTTCATAAATATCTGTGTGGTTGAGACTTCTCCTAGATTTAATTTAATCCCTGATGTCCTTCTAGCCACACCACCTCCTATTTTCCCAGAGCACATGTGTTCATTCTCTTCTCAGAACCTAGCTCACTGTGGCCCCTAGCGTCATTACTCCAGGGGTAGCAAACATCAGTTCATAGCTGCCTTAGCTCAGGAGTGACATACATCATTTGTGCTCACAGTTTATTGGACAGAACTAGTTATGTGGCCATAACTTCACTTTATTGGAGGTTAAGAAAGTAATAAACCATTTGGGCACTTTGTGAGTATGAATTTTCTTTGCCATAAATTATCTACACATTCCAATATGGGCTCCTAGTTGGTGGCAATTCTTTATGATTCTTCTTGCTGTGACCAATGACTGGCAAGGACCTTGCCCATAACCGGAGCTCAGAAAGCGTTTGGTGAATAACAGCTATTGGATACTTTAGTGAATGAATAAACACTGAAGTTAGATATATAAAGAAAGCATAATTTTGGCTTCCCTGGTACCTCAGTGGTAAAGAATATGCCTGCCAATGCAGGAGATACAGGTTCAATCCCTGGTCCAGGAAGATCCTACATGCTGCAGAGCAGCTAAAGTCCATATGCCACAACTGCTGAGCCTGTGTTCAAGAGCCCAGGAGTTGCAACTACTGAAGCCCTTGTGCCAAAGAACCAGTGTTCCATCCACAACAAGAAAAGCCACGGCAATGAGAAACCCATGCACCACAACTGGAGAGTAGCTCCCACTTGCCATAACTGGAGAAAGGCCTATGCAGCAGTGAAGACCCAGCACAGCCAAAAATAAATGAATAAATATTTTTTAAAAAGAAGTATACTTTTAAATGACTTATTAACTCACTTTTTATAAGATAAATTATACTTAAACTACTTATTGATACTTTCCTAAGCAATCTCTTAAAAGATTGAAACTTTATTAAAGAAGACAATGTTGTCTGTGCCCATCAAGTAAAACACAGAATAATAATTATCTTTACTGGTCTGTTTTACTTTGAAAAATAGACATTTCCTACTCTGCCTCCCTTTCTAGAACTGTCCACATCAGCTTCAGCCACTGTAAAATCAAAACACCTTTATTATGTAAAATTTTAAACATATATCAAAGAATAAAGGAGAGAATAAAGTTTGGCTGCTCTTCACCACTGTCTTTTTTCTTAGTCTGTTGTCTATTCTTATGTGTGATTCTGTTTGTATACTTGAGTTTGTGTTTCATGGATGAATGTATGTAAATATTTGTAAAAAAATATGTATCAGATATATCTTAGGCAGCATCTCAGATCCTCTTGGCCTTGACAATTTCTGAGGCCTTTGATCACCTTTTCTGTGATGGCTGCCATGAGGGTAACAGAGCATGTAAGGACATGTTGGCTCCACATAGGAATGCCCTGCAATCTTCCTGTCCATGCTAGATGCTCCCACCTCCCTCTCTCAGCTTCCCTTATACTTTTGTGGTGTGAGAGGTCATGGACCCAGTTGGTGAGCCTGAATGCAAGGTCTAGAGGTATTGGAGAATTCATATACCACGGGAAAATTTTCACCAGTGAGGTGGAGAAGCTGAGGCTAAAATCATCTCATTCCTTAAAACAGATTGTCCAGCAATCCCACTGCTGGGCATACACATCAAGGAAACCAGAATTGAAAGAGACACGTGTACCCCAATCTTCATTGCAGCACTGTTTATAATAGCCAGGACATGGAAGCAACCTAGATGTCCATCAGCAGATGAATGGATAAGAAAGCTGTGGTACATATACACAATAGAGTATTACTCAGCCATTAAAAAGAATACATTTGATTTAGTTCTAATGAGGTGGATGAAACTGGAGCCGATTATACAGAGTGAAGTAAGCCAGAAAGAAAAACACCAATACAGTATACTAATGCATATATACGGAATTTAGAAAGATAAATAACGATAACCTGTATGTGAGACAGCAAAAGAGACACAGATGTATAGAACAGTCTTTTGGACTCTGTGGGAGAGGGAGAGGGTGGGATGATTTGGGAGAATGGCATTGAAATATGTATAATATCATATAAGAAACAAATCACCAGTCTAGGTTCGATGCAGGGTGCAGGATGCTTGGGGCTGGTACACTGGGGTGACCCAGAGGGATGGTGTGGCAGGGCGGGGTACGAGTGGGGTTCGGGATTGGGAACATGTGTACACCTGTGGCAGATTCATGTTGATGTGGGGCAAACCCAATACAATATTGTAAAGTAAAAAAAAATAACAAATAAAATAAATAAGCAAAAACAACAATGACAACAACAAACAGATTGCCTGGGGATGCAGTGTTTCACACATCCTCTCAAGAGACAGCTTTATGAGATCAAGCACTCAGTAAACTTGCTACCATGTGAGGCCCAGCTTGGAAATTCACCCTTGAACTGATTGAACCTTCTTTCTCTGCCTCCCATCCTTTTCCCCTCATTCCTGCTCCCTGGGAAGGCACTTTTGGAAAAACTCATAGCACATAATCTTTTGCTCAAGCTCTAGGTTCTGGATACTTGGGACAGCAGATACTCTGGACGTTGCCAGTTTTCCCCTTCAGCCTTTACCACACTGTTCACCGTGGCCTGATTCTAACTGTCAGCATTTACGTCTCTTCCCCTGAGGTTTTTTTTTTTTTTTTTTTATTAAACTCACCCAAATCCTACTCTACCTCTGTTCATGGCAAGCTGGAAGTGCCAGAGAACTAATGGTCTTGGGAACAATCTTCAGTGACTGAAGATTGTTTACCAATTTTTTACCCCTTCTGCAGGATCACGCTGAGCCATGATGCTGTCTGCTTGTCTCCAGAGTTCTCAGTGGAACTGAGTTGGGCTGTCCATGGTGGTAGCTTGCATGACTATGCAACTTTTATTGGCATTTTCTTTTCTGTCCCACTTCCCTCACAGTGTTCGCTGTGGTCATCTCCAAAATATTAATAAGTTCTTGAACTTGATTTTTTTAAATTGAAGGATAATTGCTTTATAATGTTGTGTTGGTATCTTCTGTACAACAACATGAATCAGCTATGAGTATACATATATCTTTTCCCTCTTAAGCCTCCCTCCTCTCATCATCCCACCCCTCTAGGTCATCACAGAGCACTGATTTGAGCTTCCTATGTTATACAGCAGCTTCCCACTAGCTATCTATCTTATACATGATAGTGACTCATAGTCTGCTGTTATGAGAGAACCCAAACTAAGATAGCAGTCCAAGATATTTTTTTAAGTTGATATAAACTGACTTTTCTTTCATTTAATAACATATTCTGTACATGATGAATATTCTAAAACTGTCTACAATATATGAGTTATAAGTGCTGCATCATGTTTAACATATGGCTTATACAAATATTATGTTGGACATTTCAGTTGTTTCCAAATTTCCTATCCAACTGTAATTGGACTTCCCTGGTGGCTCAGAGGTTAAAGCATCTGTCTGCAATGTGGGAGACCTGGGTTCAATACCTGGGTTGGAAGATCCCCTGGAGAAGGAAATGGCAACCCACTCCAGTATTCTTGCCTGGTGAATCCCATGGATGGAGGAGCCTGGTGGGCTACAGTTCACGGGGTTGCAAAGAGTCGGACACGACAACTGTAATTAACCAGTGCTAACTGAACTGGACAGGCTCTGTCATTAGGGCAGTGTCACAAATACACAAGCCACGCACAGGTCATGTATGTGCACGATGGGAAAGAAATCAGTGTAGAGATTTTCCCTGACTTCCATTTGATATTTTTTGAAGGTTGCCATATAACAGGAGTTCTTTACAGAAAAATCAAAGGAATCTCAATTATATTCAACTTTAAATGAAAATGAGTTTCATCCAAGCTTTCATTAAATGAAGTATCTCTGTCTGTTTCTCTAAAAAGAATGACAGCTAAAGCTCATCATGTGAGCTACCCAGTGGATTTTGTTTCTTTGTGGGAAAATTCTGCCTTCTTGCTTTCAGAGAGAGATAACTTTGTCACTGTTATACAGCTAGGGTAACTTCTGAAGGTTTGTTCTAATTTCCTGAATGTTTGGGGCCAGTTAACTAATCACTGCAAGCTCTGGGTTCTTTTTTATTTGTACATTGGGGATAATAATAGTATTCCCCTTACTAAGTTTGATGTCAAAATTGTATAATATAAATAGAGTACATAGTATGGCTCAATAAATTAAGGCAACTATTTTTACAGCTGGGGCTTCCCTGGTAGCTCAGATGGTGAAGAATCCACCTGCAGTGCAGACCTGTTTTCGATCCCTGGGTTGGGAAGATCCCCTAGAAGAGGGCATTGGAGAATCCAATGTACAGAGGAGCCTGGCAGGCTACAGTCCATGGGGTTGCAGAGTTGGACACGACTGAGCGACTAAACACAGCACAGAACATTTTTACAGTTACTTCATTTTCAGTGGTGAAGCTAATAGCATAGAGTAGAGGGTGGGGCTTAAGAAATATGAAGAAACAAGGAACATAAGGATAGGACATACAAATGTCTAGTTAGATTCAGGGAACATGAACACTTTTCTGCTTGAAACAATCTCCTATCCTTCCTGCTGTGACAGACCTGGGGCACAGGCCTGTAGTGCCTCTGAAAGTACCCCAGGAGCATCAGTAACATGTGGGAACTGATTAGAAATGCAGATTGCCAGGGCTCCCTTGGTTTTTAGGCTCAGAACCTCTTGGGGGTGACACCTAGCAATATTTCTTAAAAAAAAAAAAAAAAAAAAAGCTACTGATGCAATTTAAGGTTTGAAAATTATTGACCTAACTTGAGTGTTTGTATCTGGCCTGCCCTGGCGGTCCTGCCTGATTCAGGCTCCCTCTCTCACAGCCTTCATCCTAAGATGTTACTCTTTGCTCTGTCTCAATTATATACACCTTTCTAGCTCTGATTTTGACTCCTCAACTTTTATGTTGTACAAAGACCTTCAATCTGCCATGGGATTTCTACTCATGTAATTTCAACTCATCCCTTGGTCCCTATATCTGGTGGATCCAAACTCCTCATCCTGGGACAGTCTAGCTGCTGGGACCTCAGTCTTCCTGGAGCCAGACCAGGAAGTCAACGTTTCTACCAGGTTTTGGCCCCTCTGAGAGAATTGGCCCATTACTAGCCCAACGTCCAGACTCAGTCCTGCCCCAGGTTCTGCAGCAATGGGTCTCCATGTCAGGAATATAAAAGAACATCTGGGTTCATAGCTCTGTCTCCAGGACTCAGTCAAGCACATGGTTCCTCTTGCTTTGACTGCCACAATTTCTATCTCTGAGTTTCTGTTTTTGTTCACAATTCAGTGCCCCCTTTCCTCTTGGGCTGGAGCTCTGCTTGCCTCTCAGACTTAGTGACTGCAGTCTTATGTTCTCAGTATATTAGTTACCTAGTGCTGCCTAAAAATGTACCCAAACATGTATTGATTTAAAACAGTGATGGGCATTTGTTATCTTACACAGCTTCTTACTATCTTAAACAATTTCTAAGAGGCAATAACTCAGGAGCAGCTTTGCTAGGTGGTTGTGGCTTGGGATCTCTCATGAGGTTGCCATCAAGCTGTTGATGGAGGAAAGCTTGGCTGCCAGTGGCCATGCTACTTTCAAGAGGCTCAATCACGCAGTTGGCAAACTAATACTGGCTGTTGAAAAAAGGCCTCAGCGCTGTGCATCCAGACTCCTCTGCATAAATGCCTGAATATCCTTATGACGTGGCAGCTACATCCCCTATATAAACCATCTTTTTTTTTTGTTGTTGTTAGAAGCAAGTCCTTAAAGGTAGTCCACACTTTGAAAATGGAAATTAGTCTGTGCCTTCTAAAGAGAGAAGTATCAGTGAATTTGTGGTTTTATTTTAAGACCACCAATCTTGGGGAAAAGCTTCCTGCCACATACTAGCCAGTTTATATAAGGGGACGACAGAGGATGGGGTTGCTGGATGGCATCACTGACTCAGTGGACGGTGGCGTTTGATAAACTCCAGGAGTTGGCGATGGACAGTGAGGCCTGGCGTGCTGCAGTCCACGGGGTTGAAAGAGTCGGACATGACTGAGTGACTGAACTGAACTGAACTGATATAGGACCACAGCCTTGTGTAATTCAATGAAACCAAGCCATGCCTGTGGGGCAACCAAAGGCGGGCGGGTCATGGTGGGTCATGGTGGAGAGGTCTGACAGAACGCGGTCCACTGGAGAAGGGAATGGCAAATCACTTCAGTATTATTGCCTTGAGAACCCGATGAACAGTATGAAAAGGCAAAATGATAGGATAACAAAAGAGGAACTCCCCAGGTGCCCAATATGCTACTGGAGATCAGTGGAAAAATAACTCCAAAAAGAATGAAGGGATGGAGCCAAAGCAAAAACAATACCCAGTTGTGGANTATCCATGTGTAGAGTTGTCTCTTGTGTTGTTGGAAGAGGGTGTTTGCTATGATCAGTGCATTCTCTTGGCAAAACTCTATTAACCTTTGCCCTGCTTCATTTTGTACTCCAAGGCCAAACTTGCATATTACTCCAGGTATCTTGACTTCCTATTTTTACATTCCAGTCCCCTGTGATGAAAAGGACATCTTTTTTTGTGTTAGTTCTAGAAGGTCTTGTAGGTCTTCATAGAACTGTTCAATTTCAGCTTCTTCAGCATTAGTGCTTGGGGCATTGACTTGGATTACTGTCATATTGAATGGTTTGTCTTGGAAACGAACCAAGATCATTCTGTCATTTTTGAGATTGCACTCAAGTACTGCATTTTGGACTGTTTTGTTGACTGTGAGGGCTACTCCATTTCTTCTAAGAGATTCTTGCCCACAGTAGTAGATATAACGGTCATCTGAAATAAGTTCACCCATTCCAGTCCATTTTAGTTCACTGATTCCTAAAATGTCGATGTTCACTCTTGCCGTCTCCTGTTTGACCAATTCCAACTTAAACTTTGATTGATGGACCTAACTTTCCAGGTTCGTATACAATATTGTTCTTTGCAGCATCAGACTTTACTTTCATCAGCAGTGATATCCACAACTGTGTGTTGTTTTGCTTTGGCTCCGTCTCTTCATTCTTTCTGGAGTTATTTCTCTACTCTTCTCTAGTAGCATATTGGGCGCCTACTGGCCTGTGGAGTTCATCTTTCAGTGTCATATCTTTTTGCCTTTTTATACTGTTCATGGGGTTCTCAAGGCAAGAATACTGACGTGGTTCACCATTCCCTTCTCTCCAGTGGACCATGTTTTAACAGAACTCTCCATTATAACCCGTCCGTCTTGGGTGGCCCTACGTGGCATGGCTCATAGTTCCATTGAAATAGACAAGGCTGTGGTCCATGTGATCAGTTTGATTGGTTTTCTGTGATTGTGGTTTTCATTCACAGAGAGCTTAGGCAACTGGCCTAAGATCACAGCTCAGAAGTGGAAACAAAGAGGGTTTAGGCAACTAGCATAAGATGACACAGCTCAGAAGTAGAAGCACACAGAGGTCTTGCAATTTGCTTAAGATCACACAGCTCAAATGTGGAAGCACAGAGAGGTTTGGCAACTTGCCAAATATCACAGCAAAAACGGAAAAACTGAGAGGTCAGGCAACTTGCCTATGATCACCCAGCTCAGAATTGAATGCACAGAGAGCTTAAACAACTTGCCTGAGATCACAGAGCTTAGAAGTGGAATCACAGAGAGGGTAGGCAACTTGCCAAAGATCACACAGCATAGATGTGGAAAAACTGAGTGGTCAGGCAACTTGTCTATGATCACACAGTTCAGAATTAAAAGCACAGAGAGCTTAAACAACTTGCCTGAGATCACATATCTCAGAAGTGGAAACAGAGAAGTTAGGCAACTTGTCTAACATCACAGAGCTCACATATGGAAGCACAGAGAAGTTAGGTACCTTGCCTAAGATGACAAGAGTTCAGAAGTGGAAGCACAGAGTGTTCAGGCAACTTGCTTAAGATTACACAGCTGAGAAGTGGAAGCAGAGAGGTCACGCAAATTGCCTAAGATGACACAGCTCAGGAGTAGAAGCACAAAGAGGTAAGGCAACTTGCCTAAGATCACACAACTCAGGTGGGGAAGCACAGAGCGGTCAGGAAACTTAGGCCCAAGTTCACACAGATCAGAAGTGGGACCCTAGAGTAATTAGGCAACTTGCCTAAGATCACACAGCTCAGAAATGGAAACAGATTCAGGCAGCTTGCTTAATATCACACAGTTCAGTTATGAAAACAGAGATGTTATGCAGCCTGACTAAGATCACAGAGCTCAGAAGTGAAAACAAGAGGTTAGACAACTAGCGTAAGATCACACAGCTCAGACGTGGAATCACAGAGAGGTCAGGCAACTTGTGTAAGATCACATAGGTCAAATGTGGAAGCACAGAGAGGTCAGGAAACTTGTCTAAGATCACGTAGATCTTAAGTTGAAGCATAGAGAAATTCGGCAACTTGCCTAATATCACACAGCTGCAAAGTGGAAGGACAGAGAGGTTAGGCAATTGCCTAGGATGACAGAGCTCAGAAGTGGAAGGACAGAGAGGTTAGGCAACTTGCCTAAGATTACACAGCACAGATGTGGAAAAACAGAGATACTGCAACTTGCCTATAATCACACAGATCAGAAGTGGAATCACAGAGAAGTTAGGCAACTTGCCTAAGATAACTAAGCTCATAAGATGAAGCATAGAGAGGTCAGGCAACCTGCCTAAGATCACACAGCTCAGATGTGCAAGCTCAGAGAGGTCAGACAACTTGCATAAGATCCCACTACTTAGAGGTGGAAGCCCAGAGAGACTAGGCACCTTGGGTAATATCACACAGCCAAAAGTAGAAGCACAGAGAGGTCCTGCAACCTGCCTGTGATCATATAGATCAGAAGTGTAGGCCCATTGAGATCAGGCAACTTGTGTAAGATCACACAGCTCAAATGTGGAAGCACAAAGAGGGTAGGCAATGTGCCTAGGATCACACAGCATAGATGTGGAAAAACAGAGGTAGGGACCTTCCTAAGATGATACAGCTCAGAAGTGGAAGCGCCAAGAGCTTAAACAAGTTGCCTAAGATCACACATCTCAGACGCTGAAGCACAGAGAGGTCTGGCAATAGGCATAAGATCACACAGCTCATTAATGGAAGCACAGAGAGTTTAGGCAACTTGCCTGAGATCACAGGTCTGAAGTGGAAGCATAGAGAAGATAGGCAACTTGACTAAGATAACAGCTCAGATGTTGAAGTACAGAGAGGTCAGGAAACTTGCCTAATATTACACTGCTGAGAAGTGGAAGCACAGAGATGGTAAGCAGTTTGCTTAAGATCACACAGCTTAGAAATGGAAGCACAGTGATGTCACGAAACTTGCTTAAGATCACATAGCTTAGAATTGGAAGTACATACAGGCAATTTGCCTTAGATCACACAGCTCAGAGCTGGGAGCACAGAGAACTTAGGCAACCTGCCTGTGATCACACAGCTCACATATGGAAGCACAATGAGGTTAGGCAACTTGCCTAAGATGACAGAGCTCAGAAGTGGAAGCATAGATAGGTTAGGCAATTTGCCCAAGACCACACAGCTCAGAAATGGAGAGGTCAGGCAATTTGAATAAGATGACACAGTGCAGAAGTGGAAGCACAGAGAGTGTAGGCAACTTGCCCAAGATCACATAGTGTATATGTGGAATAACTGAGAGGTCAGAAACTTGCCTGAGATCACCCAGCTCAGAAGTGGAAGCACGGAGAGGTCAGGCAACTTCCCTAAGATCACACTGCTCCGAAGTGGAAGCACAGTCAGGGAACTGGCCTAATATCACATAGCTCAGTTATGAAAACAGAGATGTTATGCAACTTGACTAAGATCACAGAGCTCAGAAGTGGAAACAGAGAGGTTAGACAGTTAGCCTAAGATTACACAGTTCAGACGTGGAAACACAGAGGTCAGGCAACTTGCCTAAGGTCAAACGGATCAGATGTGGAAGCACACAGAAGTCAGGCAATGTGCCTAAGACCTCACAGCTCATAAGTGGAAGCAGAGAGAAGTCATGCAACTTTGCCTAAGATCACACAATTCAGAAGTGGAAGCAGAGAGAGCTTAAAGAACTTGCCTAAGGTCGCACAGCTCAGAACTGGAAATACAGAGAAGTGAGGCAAATAGCCTGTAATCACAGAGCTCACATATGGAGGCACAGAGGGGTTCAGCAGCTTGCCTAAGATATCACAGCTCTAAAGGGGAAGCACTCTTTTAGGCAACTTGCCTGTGATCACACCACTCAGATGTGGAAAATCAGAATTCCTGCAACATGCCTATGATCAGATCAGAAGTGGAAGCACAGAGAGGTTAGGCAACTTACCTAAGATGACAGAGCTCAGAAGTTGAAGCACAAAGAGATAAGACGACTTGCCTAAGATCACACAGCTCAGATACAGAAACACAGGGAGGTTAGGCAATTGCCTAAGATATCACAGCTCTAAAGTGGAAGCAGAGAGAAGTTAGGCAACTTGCCTGAGATCACACAGCTCAGATACAGAAAAACAGAGAAGTCCTGCAACTTGCCTATGATCAAACATATCCAGAGTGGAGGCATGGAGAGGTCACAGAACTTGCCTAAGATCACACAGATCTTAAGTGGCAGCATACAGAAACTAGGCAATTTGTCTTAGATCACACAGCTCAGAAGTGGAAGCACAGAGAGGTGTGGCAACTTGCTTATGACCACACAGCTCAGAAGTGGAAGTAAAGAGTTTAGGCAAATTTCCTAAGTTCACACAGTTCAGAAGTGGAAGCACAGAGAGGTCAGGTAGCTGGCCTAAGATCACACAGCATAGAGGTGGAAAAACTGAGAGGTCTGGCAACTTGCCTAAGATGGAGCTGATCAGAATTGGAAGCACTGAGATATCAGGCAATATGCCTAAGACCACACAGCTCCTAAATGGGTGCACAGAGAGGTCAGGCAACTTGACTACAATCACACAAGCTCTCATGCTGAAGCCCAGAGAAGTTGGAAACTTGCCTAAGATGACCGAGCTCAGAAGTGGAAACACGGCGAGGTTAAGCAAGTTTGCCTATGATCAAACAGCTCCTCGGTGGAATCTGCAACTTCCTTATGATCACAGAGATCAGAAGTGGAAGCACAGAGAAGTCAGGCAACTTGCATAAGATCACACTAAGCTAAGATATGAAAGCACAGATATGTTACTCCACTTGACTAAGATCACAGAGTTCAGAGGTGGAAACACAGAGCTTAGACAACTTGCCTAAGATCACACAGCTTAAACATGAAAGCACAGTGATGTCAGGCAACTTGCCAATCACCAAGCTGAGATATGGAGGCACAGAGAGGTTAGGTAATGAGCCTAAGATCACACAGCTCGTAAGTTGAAGCACAGAGAGGTTAGGCAACTTGCTTAAGATCACACAGCTCATAAGTGAAAGAAAGAGAAATCAGGTAACATGACTAAAATAACAAAGCTCCTAAGTGGATCACAGAGAGGTTAGGCAACTTGTGAAAGATCACCAACTCAAGCAGAACAGAGAAGTCAGGCAACTTGAATAACGTCACACAGCTCCTAAGTGGAAACACAGAGGGGTCAGCCAACTTGTCTAAGATCATATAGCTCCGATATGAAATCACAGAGGTGTTACTCAACTTGACTAAATTCAGAGAGCTCAGAAGCAGAGACACAGAGATTAGCCAACTTGCCTACGATCATACAGCTCAGACGTGGAAGCATAGAGAGATCAGATCACTTGCCTAAGATGACACAACTCAGAGGTGGAAGCACAGAGAGAATAGAAGCATGGAAAGGTCAGGCAACTTGGGTCCAATCACACAGCTCTTAAACAGAAGCAGAGACGACAGGCAACTTGCTGAGCTCAAAAATGGAAGCACAGAGAGGTTAGGCAACTTGCCTAAGATAGAGCTGAGAAATGGAAGCACAGAGAGGTTAGGCAACTTGCCTTAGATCACTCAGCTCTTATGTGGAAAAACAGAGAGGTCCTGCAACTTGCCTATGATCACACAGGTCATAAGTGGAAGCTGAGAATGGTCAGGCAACTTGTATAAAATCATATAGCTCAGTAAGTGGAAGCACAGACAGCATATGTAACTTGATTAGATCACAGAGCTCAGAGATGGAAGTCAAGAGGTGAGGAAACTTGCCTAAAATGATACAGATTAAGTAGAAGCATAGAGAGCTTAAGCAACGTGCTAAGATCACACAGCTCAGAAGTGGAAGCACAGGTATAGGCAACTTGCCGAAGATGACACAGCTCAGCGGTAAAAGCACAGAGAGGTCTGGCAACTTGCTTAAGATCACACAGCTCAGAAGTGTAAGCACAATGAGGTTTGACAAGATGCCTAAGATCACACAACTCAGATGTAGAAAAAAAGACACATGCTGAAAGGTGCCTGTGATCAAAAAGATCAGAAGTGGAAGCACAGAGAGGTCAGACAACATGCCTAAGATCACACAGCTCAGAGGGGAAACACAGATAGGTTAGACAAGTTGCCTAAGAACACACACCTCAGATACAGAAGCTCAGGGAGGTTAGCTAACTAGCCTAATATCACAAAGCTCCTTAGTGGAAGCACAGAGAGGTTAGGCAACTTGCTTAAGATCTCACAGCTCATAAGTGGAAGAAAGAGAAGTCAGGCAACTTGACTAAAATAACAAAGCTCAGAAGTGGAAGGAAAGAGAGGTCAGACAACTTGCCTAAGATCACACAGCTCAAATATGAAGGGATAGGGAAGTTAGTCAATGTGCCTCAGATTACAGAATTGGAAGCACAGAGAGGTCATGTAGCTTGCAGAAGATCACACAGCATAGAGGTAGAAAAACTGAGAGGTCTGGCAACTTGCCTAAGATGGAACAGATAAGAATTGGAAGCACAGAGAGATCGGGCAATGTGGCTAAGACCACACAACTCCTAAATTGGAGCACAGGGAGGTCAGGGAACTTGTCTACAATCACACAGCTCACATATTGAATGAAGCATAGAGTTGGAAATTTGCCTAAGATGACGAGCTCAGAAGTGGAAGCACAGAGAGGTTAGGCAAGTTTGCCTATGATCACACAGCTCCTAGGTGGAAAAAGAGAGTTTCTGCAACTTACCTATGGTCACATAGATCGGAAGTGGAAGCACAGAGAGGTCAGGCAACTTGCATAAGATCACACTAAGCTAAGATATGAAAGCACAGAGACGTTACTCCACTTGACTAAGATTACAGAGCTCAGAAGTGGAAACACACAGAGCTTAGACAACTTGCCTAAGATCACACAGCTTAAACATGAAAGCACAGAGTTGTCAGGCAACTTGCCTAATCACCAAGCTGAGATATGGAAGCACAGAGAGGTTAGGTAATCAGCCAAAGATCACACAGCTCCTAAGTGGAATCACAGAGAGGTTAGGCAACTTGCTTATGATCACACAGCTCATAAGTGGAAGAAAGAGAAGTTAGGCAACTTGACTAAAATAATAAAGCTCAGAAGTGGAAGCAAAGTGAGGTCAGACAACTTGACTAAGATCACACACCTCAAATGTGGAAGAATAGGGAAGACAGGCAATGTGCCTAAGAGCACACAATTCAGAAGTGGAAGCACAGAGAGGTCAGGCATCTGGCCTAATATCACACAGCATAGAGAGCTGGAAAAACTGAGAAGTTTCCCAACTTGCCTAAGATGGAACAGATCAGAATTGGAAACACAGAAATATCAGGCAATATGGCAAAGACCACACAGCCGCTAAATGGGAGCACAGAGCAGTCAGGTAACTTGTCTACAATTACACAGCTCTCATGTTGAAGCCCAGAGAAGTTGGAAACTTACCGAAGATGACCCATCTCAGAGGTGGAAGCACAGAGAGGTTAGGCAAGTTTACCTATGTTCACACAACTCCTCGGTGGAAAAACAGAGTTTCTGCAACTTACCTATGATCAGATAGATCGGAAGTGGAAGCACGGAGAAGTCAGGCAACTTGCATAAGATCACACAGCTCATAAGTGGAAGAAAGAGAAGTCAGGCAACTTCACTAAAATAACAAAGCGCAGAAGTGGAAGCAAAGAGAGGTCAGACAACTTGCCTAAGATCACACAGCTCAAATGTGGAAGGATAGGAAAGTCAGGCAAAGTGCCTCAGATCACAAAATTCAGAAGTGGAAGCACAGAGAGGTCAGGCAGCTTGCACAATATCACACAGCATAGAGGTAGAAAAATAGAGAGGTCTGGCAACTTGGCTAAGATGCAACAGATTAGAATTGTGAGCACAGAGATATCAGGCAATGTGCCTAAGTCCACACAACTCCTAAATTGGAGCACAGGGAGGTCAGGCAACATGTCTACAATCACACAGCTCACAGGTTGAAGCATAGAGAGTTGGAAACTTGCCTAAGATGACGAGCTCAGAAGTGGAAGCACAGAGAGGTTAGGCAAGTTTGCCTATGATCACACAGCTCCTAGGTGGAAAAAGAGTTTCTGCAACTTACCTATGGTCACATAGATCGGAATGAAACACAGAGAAGTCAGGCAACTTGCATAAGATCACACTAAGTTAAGATATGAAAGCACAGAGATGTTACACCACTTGACTAAGATCACAGAGCTCAGAAGTGGAAACACAGAGAGCTTAGACAATTTATCTAAGATTACACATTTTAAACATGAAAGCACAGAGTTGTCAGGCAACTTGCCTAATCACCAAGCTGAGATATGGAAGCACAAAGAGGTTAGGTAATCAGCCTAAGATCACACACCTTGTAAGTGGAAGAAAGAGAAGTCAGGCAACTTGACTAAAATAACAGAGCTCAGAAATTGAAGCAAAGAGAGCTCAGGCAACTTGCCTAAGATCAAACATCTCAAAATGGGGAGTATAGGGAAGTCAGGCAATGTCCCTAAGAGCACACAGTTCAGAACTGGAAGCACAGAGAGATCAGGCAACGTGCCTCTAACTACACAGCTCAGAGGGGAAGCACAAAGAGGTTACTCCACTTGACTAAGATCACACAGTTCAGAAGTGGAAGCACAGAGAGGTCAGGTAGCTGGCCTAAGATCACACAGCACAGAGGTGGAAAAACTGAGAGGTCNTAGAAAAATAGAGAGGTCTGGCAACTTGGCTAAGATGCAACAGATTAGAATTGTGAGCACAGAGATATCAGGCAATGTGCCTAAGTCCACACAACTCCTAAATTGGAGCACAGGGAGGTCAGGCAACATGTCTACAATCACACAGCTCACAGGTTGAAGCATAGAGAGTTGGAAACTTGCCTAAGATGACGAGCTCAGAAGTGGAAGCACAGAGAGGTTAGGCAAGTTTGCCTATGATCACACAGCTCCTAGGTGGAAAAAGAGTTTCTGCAACTTACCTATGGTCACATAGATCGGAATGAAACACAGAGAAGTCAGGCAACTTGCATAAGATCACACTAAGTTAAGATATGAAAGCACAGAGATGTTACACCACTTGACTAAGATCACAGAGCTCAGAAGTGGAAACACAGAGAGCTTAGACAATTTATCTAAGATTACACATTTTAAACATGAAAGCACAGAGTTGTCAGGCAACTTGCCTAATCACCAAGCTGAGATATGGAAGCACAAAGAGGTTAGGTAATCAGCCTAAGATCACACACCTTGTAAGTGGAAGAAAGAGAAGTCAGGCAACTTGACTAAAATAACAGAGCTCAGAAATTGAAGCAAAGAGAGCTCAGGCAACTTGCCTAAGATCAAACATCTCAAAATGGGGAGTATAGGGAAGTCAGGCAATGTCCCTAAGAGCACACAGTTCAGAACTGGAAGCACAGAGAGATCAGGCAACGTGCCTCTAACTACACAGCTCAGAGGGGAAGCACAAAGAGGTTACTCCACTTGACTAAGATCACACAGTTCAGAAGTGGAAGCACAGAGAGGTCAGGTAGCTGGCCTAAGATCACACAGCACAGAGGTGGAAAAACTGAGAGGTCTGGCAGCTTGCCTAAGATGGAACTGATCAGAATTGGAAACACTGAGATATCAGGCAATGTGCCTAAGACCACATAGCCCCTAAATGGGTGCACAGAGAGGTCAGGCAACTTGTCTACAATCACACAGCTCTCATGTTGAAGCCCAGAGAAGTTGGAAACTTGCCTAAGATGACCGAGCTCAGAAGTGGAAGCACAGAGAGGTTAAGCAAGTTTGCCTATGATGACACAGGTCCTCGGGGGAAAAACAGAGTTTCTGCAACTTATCTATGATCACATAGATCGGAAGCGGAGGCACAAAGAAGTCAGGCAACTTGCATAAGATCACACTAAGCTAAGATATGAAAGTACAGAGATGTTACTCCACTTGACTAAGATTACAGTTCTGAGAAGTGGAAACACACAGAGCTTAGACAATTTGCCTAAGATCACACAGCTTAAACATGAAAGCACAGAGCTGTCAGCAAGTTGCATAATCACCAAGCTGAGATATGGAGGCACAGAGAGGTTACGAATCGGCATAAGATCACACAGCTCCTAAGTGAAAGCACAGAGAGGTCAGGCAGCTTGTCTAAGATCACACAGCATAGAGGTGGAAAAACTGAGAGGTTTGGNCATCAATTCTTCAGCGCTCAGCCTTCTTCACAGTCCAACTCTCACATCCATACATGACTACTGGAAAAACCATAGCCTTGACTAGACGGACCTTAGTCGGCAAAGTAATGTCTCTGCTTTTGAATATGCTATCTAGGTTGGTCATAACTTTTCTTCCAAGGAGTAATACTCAGTCATAAAAAGAGAACAAAGCAATGCCATTCTCAGCAACATGAATGGACCTAGAGATTATCATACTCAGGGAAGCAAGTCAGATAGAGAGTCAAATACCATATGGTATCACTTATGTGTGAAATCTAAAAAGTGAGACAAATGAACTTATTTATGAAACAGAAGCAGACTCACAGATGTAGAGACCAGACTTGTGGTTGTCAGGAGAGAGGGTAGGGAAGGGATGGGCCGGGAGTTTGGGATCATCAGATGCCAACTGTTGTACCTAGGATGGATTAACAACAATGTCCTACTGTATGGCACAGGGAACTATATTCAATGTCTGGTGGTACAACATTATGGAAAAGAATATGAAAAAGGATGTGTATCTGAAGTACAGCAGAAATTAACACAATATTTTAAATCAGTTATACTTCAATAAAATAAATTAAAAAAAAGAAACACCAGATTAACTAAGATTTGGGAGAAGGCTTCCTGGAGGAACTGACACTGGAGATGTGGGGAGGATTTATAAATGTGGTTTCCAGGCAGAATGGATAACATTAACACAAGCAGAGAGGGAAGAACGTCACTAGTAGAAATTGAAAGTAAGAGACAGGGGATGAGAATAGATAAACTGGAATTAGAGTCTGTGCGTATGCCTTAAATATTGCAGGTCTTGTCTCATATGCTGCTTGATATAAGGGCTGGAGCAAATAACTTAAGGGACCCACTGTGAAAAAGACCTGGAATTGATGCAAATTTTGGGTTTCTTGTTGGCTACCTGTTACAAATTTCTAGAGCTTTCTCAGGATGTTCTTAAACAGTGTGAGGGAGACACTTTGCTGTTCAATGATGGCAGAGGAGAGAACCATAAGAAGGGAGTCCTGAGACTCAGGTGCTTCCAGATAGTTGCAGCTCAGGAACCCAGCTAGGCTGGATACACAAAAGCAAAGGCGACTGAGATGGAGTAAACAGAGGGAGGAAGAGGGGTGCAAGGACAGTAAAAAGTGATTTTAACTAAAGTTCAAGTTAGCTTTCTTCTAAATAAAACATATATACACACACACACAACAATAACAAAACACAGCATCGGGGAAAGCCAAACCACTGGGGAGGCGGGAACCTCCAGGGTGGATGATGGCTGAAGCAGAAGGATCAACTATAGAAGTGCACCAAAGGAAAAAAAAGCCAAAGTCTTCAGAAAATAAAGGATCTGTCAAAGAAGAGAAAAGCAAAGACACTCCAGTTCCTGAAAGAGCTCCGAAACATAACAAGATCATGAAACAGAATATTACTAGAGTACCTTGGTTACTTGGTGGCTCAGTGCTAAAGAATCATCCTGCCCATGGAGGAGACACAGGTTCAATCCCTGGGTTGGGAAGGTCCCCTGGAGAAGGAAATGGCAACCCACTCCAGTATTCTGGCCTGGGAAATCCCATGGACAGAGGAGACTGGCAGGCTATAGACTATAGGGTCCAAAGAGTTGGACATGGCTGAAGTGACAGCTTACACACATGGGGAGATCATAGAACAGGAAACAGGAAATAGTACTTTATCATCAGAATCATTAATAACCTCAGATATGCATATGAAACCACCCTTATGGCAGAAAGCGAAGGGGAGCTAAAAAGCCTTTTGATGAAGGTGAAACAAGGGAGTGAAAAAACTGACTTAAGATTCAACATTCAAAAAACAAACATCATGGCATCTGGTCCCATCACTTCATGGCAAATAGATGGGGAAACAATGGAAACAGTAAGAGACTATTTTCTTGGGCTCTAAAATCACTGCAGATGGTGACTGCAGTCATGAAATTAAAAGATGCTTGCTCCTTGGAAGAAAAGCTATGAAAAATCTCAATAGTGTATTAAAAAGTAGAGACATTACTTTGCCAACAAAGGTCCATCTAGTCAAAGCTATGGTTTTTCCAGCAGTCATGTATGGATGTGAGAGTTGGACCACAAAGACGGCTGAATGCCGGAGAATTGATGCTTTTCAGCTGTGGTGTTGGAGAATACTCTTGATAGTCTCTTGGATAGCAAGGAGATCCAACCAGTCAATTCTAAAGCAAATCAGTCCTGAATATTCACTAGAAGGACTGATGCTGAAACTTCAGTACTCTGGACACTTGATGCAAGGAACCAACCCATTGGAAAAGATCCTGATGGTGGGAAAAATTGAAGACAGGAGGAGAAGGGGGTGACAAAGGATGAGATGGTTGGTTGGCATCATGGAACCAATGGACATGAGTTTGAGCAAGCTCTGGGAGATAGTGAAAGACAGGGAAGTCTGGTGTGCTGTAGTCCATGAGGTCACAAAGAGTCAGACATGTCTGAGTGACTGAACAATAACAACAACTTCATCCTTATCTATGAAACTACTGATAATGAGAGGGTCAAGTGTGAGCTCTGCACACTCATTTATTCCTTTCTGTTGCTCTCCAGCAATTTGTTATTTAAAGTTGGGGAGTATTAATTTATAATCATCAAATCCATTTCATAGGGTCAATCTCTGAATATATTACCTGCACATTTTATTGATTATGTCAGAAGGACATGATTCTTAACAAAAATGGTATAAACATCTTGAGCAGTGATGTAATATTCATTTTAAAGGTATAATGAATATTTGTTTTTTTTGATGTTGAGCTCCATGAACTGTTTGTATATTTTGGAAACTAATCCTCTGTTTGCAAATATTTCTTCCCATTCTGAGGGTTGTCTTTTTGCCGTTTTAATGGTTTCCTTCATTGTGCACAAGTGTTCCGTGTTGACCTGGGGGAAGTGGATGAGGGGAGGGTGGGAGGTAGGTCCAAGAAGGAGAGGATATGTGTATGCATGTGGCTGATTCACATCATTGTACAGCAGAAACNGTAGTGACCTCGACTACTCTGCCTAAACTTAAACCTTTAAGCCTCTTTCTACTTTCCTAAAACTCTTATTTTTATATATTACTTTGTTTCATGGCATGATGTAAACCTTGACTTTTAACATTTTTCTGCTAAAATAGATATTGCTTGAATAGAAAGATTTTTGTTTCTGCACCCAGAATTTTATAAAAAGTAGAAATAAACTAAGTAAAATTAAAACAAAATGAAGGTAGGAGCAGAGCTGAAGCCTTAGGGCCACTGTGCCCCCACCCAAAAAGCAGGCACCAATGGCTGAGAACAGAGCTCTTCAGGATAAAAGAACTAAATATGCTCCTTGTAAAATGAAAACTTGGAGTCAAGATTCACTTCTTGATGCCCAGAGGATTCATTAATAAAAAATGGCAGGAAAACACTGTAGAAAACTGCCTCAACCTACAGATTACACATAGCTATCAGCTCAGATAAATGGGACACAGTCTTGTAACAAGACCCTGAACAAAGCCAACCATGACCTTGGTTTCTATATATGAATTTGCAGGATCATTAATTTAAAATACCACTAATATGTTAATTTGCAGTATCACTAAATATCAAGATGGAAACAACATCCCAGCTCACTTCTAAAGACCTGGTTCTGCATTGGAGAGACCGGACACTGCATGAAGACAATCACAAAATTGTTAATAAGGAAAACATAAGCTCAGGGGAAAGGCAAAAGGGAGGGAAAGAGGAGGAGAGAGAGAAAAGGAAAAAACTACAATGAAAACTTAAAAAAAAAAAATCATCTCACCAAAAAAGAAATGGGGTCTAGATACTTTTAACATTTGATGCCTACCAAATACTGAAAAAGTGATCACAAACTTTTTTTGAACTATTATAGAAAGGAGAAAAAAGGTAACTTCCCTAGTGCAATTTATAAGACTAAAAAGACTTTAACGGCAAAAATCAGAAAAGAGCAGTAAATTAGCCTCATACAGCTGCTGTCACAAATTAACACAAACTAGAAATACATTCTCTCAGAGTTCTGAAGAACCAGAAGTCTGAATTCAAATTCAGCATCAATGGACCAACATCAGGGTATCAACAGGGCCTTGCTCATTTAAGAGACTCCAGGGAAAATCAATGCTTTGCCTTTTCTGGCATTCAGCTTCTGATGGCTATCACCATTCTTTGGCTTGTGGTCATGTCAATCCAATCTGTAAGGACAGCATCTTCAGAGCTCTCTCTGCTACATCCTCTCATCACCTTCTGTGTGTAATCCTCTTCTTACAAGGATGTGTGCGAGCGCTCAGTCACTCAGCCGTGGCTCACTGCCCCCATGGACTGTGGCCCACCAGGCTCCTCTGTCCATGGAATTTTCCGGGCAAGAATGCTTGAGCAGGGTGACATTTCCTACTCCAGGGGATCTTCCCAATCCAGGGATCAAACCCACATCTAGCATATTCATGCCAAGAATTATATTCAGCAATCAAAATGAATGAATTATAAGATGTAGGTGGATCTAAATCTCAAAATAGATAAAGTTTCAGAAAAATATATACAGTATGATCCATAATATAAAGTTTGCTGCTGCTGCTGCTAAGTCGCTTCAGTCGTGTCTGACTCTGTGCGACCCCACAGACAGCAGGCCACCAGGTTCCC
>SJYV01015401.1:0-33763 GCA_006410875.1 Neotragus pygmaeus | reverse complement strand
CCATAGACGGCAGCCCACCAGGCTCCCCCGTCCCTGGGATTCTCCAGGCAAGAACACTGGAGTGGGTTGCCATTTCCTTCTCCAATGCATGAAAGTGAAAAGTGAAAGTGAAGTCGCTCAGTCGTGTCCAACTCTTAGCGACCCCATGGACTGCAGCCTACCAGGTTCCTCCGTCCATGGGATTTTCCAGGCAAGAGTGCTGGAGTGGGGTGCCATTGCCTTCTCCGCACAGAGAGGTTAGGCAACTTGCTTAAGATCACACAGCTCATAAGTGGAAGAAAGAGAAGTCAAGCAACTTGACTAAAATAATAAAGTCAGAAGTAGAAGCAAAGAGAGGTCAGACAACTTGCCTAAGATCACACAGCTCAGATGCAGAAAAAAAGACACATCCTGCAATGTGCCTGTGATCAAACAGATCAGAAGTGGAAGCACAGAGAGGTCAGGCAACATGCCTAAGATCACACAGCTCAGAGGGGAAGCACAGATAGGTTAGGCAAGTTGCCTAAGAACACACACTTCAGATACGGAATCTCAGGGAGGTTAGCAAACTAGCCAAAGATCACACAGCTCCTCAGTGGAAGCACAGAGTTTAGGCAACTTGCTCAAGATCACACAGCTCATAAGTGGAAGAAAGAGAAGTCAGGCAACTTGACTAAAATAACAAAGCTCAGAAATGGAAGCAAATAGAGGTCAGACAACTTGCCTAAAATCACAGAGCTCAAATGTAGAAGCATAGAAAGTCAGGCAATGTGCCTAAAATCACACAGTTCATAAGTGGAAGCACAGAGAGGTCAGGCAGCTGGCCTAAGATCACACAGCACAGAGGTGGAAAAACTGAGAGGTCTGGCAACTTGCCTAAGTTTGAACAGATCAGAATTGGAAGCAAAGAGATATCAGGTAATGTGCCTAAGACCACACAGCTCCTAAAGGTCAGGCAACTTGTCTACAACCACACAGCTCAAATGTTGAAGCTCAGAGATGTTGGAAACTTGCCTAAGATGACCGAGCTCAGAAGTGGAAGTACAGAGAGGTTAGGCAAGTTTGCCTGTGATCACACAGCTCCTAGGAGAAAAAACAGAGTTTCTGCAACTTACCTATGATCACATAGATCGGAATGGAACACAGAGAAGTCAGGCAACTTGGATAAGATCACACTAAACTAAGATATGAAAGTACAGAGATGGTACACCACTTGACTAAAATCACAGAACTCAGAAGTAGAAACACAGAGAGCTTAGACAACTTGCCTAAAATCACACAGCTTAAACATGAAAGCACAGAGTTTTCAGGCAACTTCACCTAACAACAAGCTGAGACATGGAAGCACAGAGAGGTTAGATAATGAATCTAATATCACACAGCTCGTAAATGGAAGCACAGAGAGGTTAGGCAATTTGCCTAAGATCACACAGCTCATAAGTGGAAGAAACAAAAGTCAGGCAACTTGACTAAAATAAGAAAGCTCAGAAGCGGAAGTAAAGAGAGGTCAGACAACTTGCCTAAGATCACACAGCTCACATTTGGAAGCTTAGGGAAGTCAGGCAATGTGCCTAAGAGCACACAGTTCAGAAGAGGAAGCACAGAGAGGTCAGGCAGCTGGCCTAAGATCACACAGCACAGAGGTGGAAAAATTGAGAGGTCTGGCAACTTGTCTAAGATTGAACAGATCAGAATTGGAATAATAGAGATATCAGGCAATATGCAAAAGACCACAGAGCTCCTAAGTGGGAGCACAGGGAAGTCAGGCAACTTGTCTACAGTCACACAGCTCTCATGTTGAAGCCCAGAGAAGTTGGAAACTTCCCTAAGATGACTGAGTTCAGAAGTGGAAGCACAGAGAGGTTAGGCAAGTTTGCCTATGATCACATAACTCCTAGGTGGAAAAACAGAGTTTCTGCAACTTATCTATGATCACATAGATCGGAAGTAGAAGCACAGAGAAGTCAGGCAACTTGTATAAGATCACACTAAGCTAAGATATGAAAGGACAGAGATATTACTCCACTTGACTAAAATCACAGAGCTCAGAAGTGGAAACACACAGAGCTTGGACAACTTGCCTAAGATCACACAGCTTAAACATGAAAGCATGGAGTAGACAAGCAACTTGCCTAATCACCAAGCTGAGATATGGAAGCACAGAGAGGTTATGTAATCAGCCTATGATCACAGAGCTCGTAAGTGGAAGCACAGAGAGGTTAGGCAATTTGCTTAAGATCACACAGCTCATAAGTGGAAGAAAAAGAAGTCAGGCAACTTGACTAAAATAAAAAGCTCAGAAGTGGAAGCAAAGAGAGTTCAGACATCATGCCTAAGATTACACAGCTCAAATGTAGAAGCACAGGGAAGTCAGGAAATGTGCCTAAAATCACACAGTTCAGAAGTGGAAGCACAGAGAGGTCAGGCAGCTTGTCTAAGATCACACAGCATAGAGGTGGAAAAACTGAGAGGTTTGGCAACTTACCTAAGTTTGAACAGATCAGAATTGGAAGCAAAGAGATATCAGGTAATGTGCCTAAGACCACACAGCTCCTAAATGGGAGCACAGAGAAGTCAGGCAACTTGTTTACAATCACACAGCTCAAATGTTGAAGCTCAGAGATGTTGGAAACTTGCCTAAGATGACCGAGCTCAAAAGTGGAAGTACAGAGAGGTTAGGCAAGTTTGCCTGTGATCACACAGCTCCTAGGAGGAAAAATAGAGTTTCTGCAACTTACCTATGATCACATTGTTCGGAAGTGGAAACAGAGAAAAGTCAGGCCACTTGCATACAATCACACCAAGCTGAGATATGAAAGCACAGAGATGTTACACCACTTGACTAAGATCACAGTGCTCAGAAGTGGAAACACACACAGCTTAGACAACTTGCCTAAAATCACATAGCTTAAACATGAAAGCACAGAGTTTTCAGGCAACTTGCCTAAACACCAAGCTGAGATATGGAAGCACAGAGAGGTTAGGTGATCACCCTAAGATCACACAGCTCATAAGTGGAAGCACAGAGAGGTTAGGCAATTTGCCTAAGATCACACAGCTCATAAGGGAAGAAAGAGAAGCCAGACAACTTGACTAAAATAACAAAGCTCAGAAGTGGAAGCAAAGAGAGGTCAGACAACTTGCATAAGATCACACAGCTCACAAGTGGAAGCATAGGGAAGTCAGGCAATGTGCCTAAGAGCACACAGTTCATAAGTCGAAGCACAGAGGGGTCAGACAGCTAGCCTAAGATCACACAGCATAGAGGTGATAAAACTGAGAGATCTGGCAACTTGCCTAGGATGGAACAGATCAGAATTGGAATAATAGAGGTATCAGGCAATATGTCAAAGACCACACAGCTCCTAAATGGGAGCACAGAGAGGTCAGGCAACTTGTCTACAATCATACAGCTCTTATGTTGAAGCCAAGAGAAGTTGGAAACATGCCTAGGATAACCCATCTCAGAGGTGGAAGCACAGAGAGGTGAGGCAAGTTTGCCTATGATCACACAGCTCCTAGGTGGAAAAACAGAGTTTCTGCCTGGTGGAAAAACAGAGTTTCTGCAACTTAACTATGATCACATAGATCGGAAGTGGAAGCAGAGAGAAGTCAGGCAACCTGCATACGATCACACGAAGCTAAGATATGAAAGCACAGAGATGTTACTTCGCTTGACTAAGATCACAGAGCTCAGAAGTGAAAACACAGAGAGTTTATACAACTTGCCTAAGATCAGATAGCTCCTAAATGGAAGCACAGAGCAGTCAGGCAACTTGCCTAAGGTCAGTTAGCTCAGACATAGAAGCACAGGGAGACCAGGTCACTTGCCTAAGATGACACAGCTCAGAGTGGAAACAGAGAGGTTAGGCAAGTTGCCTAAGATCACACAGCTCAGATACGGAAGCTCAGGGAGGTTAGCTAATTAGCCTAAGATCACAGAGCGCCTTAGTAGAAGCACAAGGAGGTTAGGCAACTTGCTTAAGATCACACAGCTCATAAGTGGAAGAAAGAGAAGTCAGGCAACTTGACTAAAATACCAAAGCTCAGAAGTGGAAGCAGAGTGGTCAGACAACCTGCCTAAGGTCACACAGCTCACATGTCGAAACATAGGGAAGACAGGCAAAATGCCTAAGATCACACAGTTCAGAAGTGGAAGCACAGAGAGGTCAGGTAGCTGGCCTAAGATCACACAGCATAGAGGTGGAAAAACTGAGAGGTCTGGCAACTTGCCTAAGATGGAACAGATCAGAATTGGATGCACAGCGATATCAGGCAATGTGCCTAAGACCACACAGCTCCTAAATGGGAGCACAGAGAGGTCAGCCAACTTGTCTACAATCACACAGCTCTCATGTTAAGACCAGAGAAGTTGGAAACTTGCCTAAGATGACCGAGCTCAGAAGTTGAAGCACAGAGAGGTTAGGCAAGTTTGCCTATGATCATACAGCTCCTAGGTGGAAAAAGAGAGTTTCTGCAAGGTGGAAAAACAGAATTCTGCACCTTACCTATGATCACATAGACTGGAAGTGGGAGCACAGAGAAGTCAGACAACTTGCATTCGATCACACCAAGCGAAGATTTGAAAGCACAGAGATGTTACTCTACTTGACTAACATCACACAGCTCAGAAGTGAAAACACAGAGAGTTTAAACAACTTGCCTAAGATCACACAGCTCCTAGGTGGAAGCACTGAGAGGTCAGGCAACTTACCTAAGATCAGATAGCTCAGACATGGAAGCACAGAGAGATCAGATCACTTGCCTAAGATGACGCAACTCAGAGGTGGAAGCACAGAGGTAATAGGCAACTTCTGTAATATCACAGAGCTTAGAAGTGGAAGCACAGAAAGGTCAAGCAACTTGGGTCCAATCACACAGCTCTTAAACGGAAGCACAGAGATGACATGCAACTTGCTTAAGATGACAGAGCTCAGAAATGGAAGCACAGAGAGGTTATGCAACTTGCCTTAGATCACTCAGCACTTATGTGGAAAAACAGAGAGGTCCTGCAACTTTCCCATGATCACACAGGTCATAAGTGGAAGCTGATAATGGTCAGGCAACTTGTCTAAAATCATATAGCTCAGTAGTGGAAGCACAGACAGCATATGTAACTTGATTAGATCACAGAGCTTTATCATAGCCTAAGATCACACAGATCCTTAGTGGAAGCACAGAGAGGTTAGGCAACTTGCTTAAGATCACACAGCTCATAAGTGGAAGGAAGAGAAGTCAGGCAACTTGACTAAAATAACAAAGCTCAGAAGTGGAAGGAAAGAGAGGTCAGACAACTTGCCTAAGATCACACAGCTCAGAACTGGAAGCACAGTGAGGTTTGACAAGATGCCTAAGATCACACAGCTCAGATATAGAGAAAAAAGACACATCCTGCAATGTGCCTGTGATCAAACAGATCAGAAGTGTAGGCACAGAGAGTTCAGGCAACATGACTAAGATCACAGAGCTCAGAGGGGAAGCACAGAGAGGTTACTCCACTTGACTAAGATCACACACCTCAGATACAGAAGCTCAGGGAGGTTAGTTAATTAGCCTAAGATCACAGAGCTCCTTAGTGGAAGCACAGAGAGTTTAGGCAACTTGTTTAAGATCACACATCTCATAATTGGAAGAAAGAGAAGTCAGGAACTTGACTAAAATAAGAAAGCTCAGAAGTGGAAGCAAAGAGAGGTCAGACAACTTGCCTAAGATCACACAGCTCACATGTGGAAGCTTAGGGAAGTCAGGCAATGTGCCTAAGATCACACAATTCATAAGTCGAAGCACAGAGAGGTCAGGCAGCTTGCTTAAGATCACACAGCGTAGAGGTAGAAAAAATGAGAGGTCTGGCAACTTGCCTAAGATGGAACAGATCAGAATTGGAAGCACAGAGATATCAGGCAATGTGCCTAAGACCATACAGCTCCTAAATGGGAGCACAGAGAGGTCAGGCATCTTGTCTACAATCACACAGCTCACATATTGAAGCCCAGAGAAGTTGGAAACTTGCCTAAGATGACCGATCTCAGAAGTGGAAGTACAGAGAACTTCGACAACTTGCCTAAGATCACACAGCTTAAACATGAAAGCACAGAATTGTCAGGCAACTTGCCTAATCACCAAGCTGAGATATGGAAGCACAGAGAGGTTATGCAACTTGCCAAAGATCACAACTCATAAGCAGAAGAATAGAGAAGTCAGGCAACTTGAATAACATCACACAGCTTCTAAGTGGAAGCACAGAGAGGTCAGAGAACTTGCCTATGATCATACGGCTCCTATATGAAAGCACAGAGGTATTACTCAACTTGGCTAAGATCAGAGAGCTCAGAAGTGGAGACACAGAGAGGTTAGCCAACTTGCCTACGATCACACAGCTCAGACATGGAAGCACAGGGAGGTCAGACAACTTGCCTAAGATCAGATAGCTCCAAAATGGAAGCACAGAGAGATCAGGTCACTTGCTTAAGATGACACAACTCAGAGGTGGAAGCACAGAGAGAATAGGCAACTTCTGTAACATCATTGAGCTTAGAAGTGGAAGCACGGAAAGGTCAGGCAACTTGGGTCTGATCACACAGCTCTTAATCGGAAGCACAGAGATGACAGGCAACTTGCTTACGATCACAGAGCTCAAAAATGGAAGCACAGAGAGGTTAAGCAACTTGCCTAAGATGACAGAGCTCAGAAATGGAAGCACAGAGAAGTTAGGCAACTTGCCTTAGAACACTCAGCTCTTATATGGAAAAACAGAGAGGTCCTACAACTTGCCTATGATCACACGGGTCATAAGTGGAAGCTCAGAATGATCAGGCAACTTGTCTAAAACCATATGGCTCAGTAGTGGAAACACAGGGACATCAGACAACTTGTCTAAGATTACACAGCTCAGAAGTGGAAGCACAGAGTAGTTAGCAAGTTTCCCAAGATCACATAGCTCAGATATGAAAATACCAAGATGTTTCACATCTTGTCTACCAATCGCAGGGCTCAGAAGTGGAAGCACAGAGAGATAGGCAACTTGTCTATGATCACACAGCTAAGAAGTGAAAGCACAAAGAGGTCAGGCAACTTTCATAAGATCACACAACATAGATGTGGAAAAACCAAGGCATCAGGTAACTTGCCTAAGATCACAGACCTCAGAAGTGGGAGCACAGAGTGTTTTAACAACTTGCCTAAGATCACTCACCTCTTAAGTGGAAGGGCAGAAAGGTCAGGCAAGTTGTTCAAGATCAAACAGCTCTAAGTGGAAGCCCAGAGAGGTCAGGCACTTTGTCTAAGATCACACAAGCAGATATGGAAGCACAGAGAGGTTAGAATGCTTGTCCATGATGAGTGCAGTCATACAAATGACAGAATGATCTCTGTTGTTTTCAAGGCAAACCATTCAATATGACAGTAATCCACATCTATGCCCCAACAATAATGCCAAAGAAGCTGAAGTTGAATGGTTCTATGATGACCTACAAGACATTCTAGAACTAGCACCAAAAAAGATGTCCTTTTCATCATAGGGAACTGGAGTACAAAAGTAGGAAGTCAAGAAATACCTTGAGTAACAGGCAAGTTTGGTCTTGAAGTACAAAATGAAGCAGAGCAAAGGCTAACAGATTTTTGCCAAGAGAACGCACTGGTCATAGCAAACACCCTCTTCCAACAACACAAGAGATGACTCTACAGATGGACATCACCAGATGGTCAATAGAGAAATCAGATTTATTATATTCTTTGCATCCGAAGATGGAGAAGCTCTATACAGTCAGCAGAAACAAGACTGGGAGCTGACTATGGCTCAGATCATGAACTCCATGCTTCCAAATTTAGACATAAATTGAAGAAAGTAGGGAAAGCTATTAGACCATTCAGGTATGACCTAAATCAAATCCTTTACGATTATACAGTGGAAGTGAGAAATAGATTCAAGGGATTAGATCTGATAGAGTGCCTGGAGAACTATGGATGGAGGTTCATGACATTGTATAAGAGGCAGTGATCAAGACCATCCCCAAGAAAAAGAAGTGCAAAAAGGCAAAATAGTTGTCTGAGGAGGCCTTACGAATAGCTTAGGAAAGAAGAGAAGTGAAAGGCAAAAGAGAAAAGGAAAGAAATACCCATCTGAATGCAGAGTTCCAAAGAATAGCAAGGAGAGATAAGAAAGCCTTCCTCAGTGATCAATGCAAAGATATAGAGGAAAACAATTGAATGGGAAAGACTAGAGATCTCTTCAAGAAAATTAGAGATACCAAGGGAACATTTCATGCAAAGATGGGCACAATAAAGGACAGAAACGGTCTGGACCTAACAGAAGCAGAGGATATTAAGAAGAGGTGGAAAGAATACACAGAAGAACTATACAAAAAAAGATCTTAATGACCCAGATAACTTACCTCTGAGCCAAATCCCTGTGATCTCTGTGATCACTCATGGAGAGCCAGACATCATGGAATGTGAAGTCCAGTGGGACTTAAGAAACAACACTATAAACAAAGCAGTGGAAGTGAGGGAATTCCAGTTGAGCTATTTCAAATCCAAAAGATGATGCTGTGAAAGTGCTGCACTCAATATGCCAGCAAATTAGAAAAACTCAACAGTGGCCACAGGACTGGAAAAGGTTAGTTTTCATTTCAATCTCAAAGAAAGGCAATGCCAAAGAAAGTTTAAACTACTGAACAATTGCACTCATCTCACACGCTAGCAAAGTAATGCTCAAAATTTTTTAAGCTAGGCTTCAAAAGTGCATGAACCAAGGAATTCCAGATGTTCAAGCTGGATTTACAAAAGGCAGAGGAACCAGACACAGCGGTGACTCCCTGCGTGTGGGCTAAGTGTCTTCAGTCGTGTCAGACTCTTTGTGACCCTGTGGACTGTGGCCTGCCAGGCTCCTCTGTCCATGGGGATTCTCCAGGCAACAATACTGGAGTGGGTCGCCATTTACTTCTCCAGGGGATCTTCCTGATCCAGGGATCGAAACTCTTGTCTCTTAAGTCTCCTGCATTGGACGGCGGGTTCTTTACCACTAGCGCCACCAGAAGTGAAAGGGATAATCCACCAGGCTCCTCTGTCCATGGAATTCTCCAGACAAGAATACTGGAGTGGGTTGCCATTCACTTCTCCAGAGGATCTCCACATGATCCAGGGATCAAACCTGGGTCTACCTGGGTCATAGGCTTATTCTTTACCTTCTGAGCTACCAGGGATGTCTCTTCCAAATGGACTCCGTCCTTTCAGGCCTGTTAGCCCTGCAGGTTCCCAGCCCTCAGTAGCCTCTAGACCCCCCATCTTCAGACCCCACCCTCCCCGGCTCCTTAAGTTCTCACCCCTTTGAATGCCTTAACTGCCCGGACATCCCACCCTCCTCTCCCAACCTGAGGACCTATCTCATGGTCTCCGTGTCTGGAAGGCTGTTGGAGCCGTGCGGCCGTTGGATTGCTCACAGTGAAGTCCAGGGCCTTGTGCTCTGGCTGCTAGGGCTGCTGGCTGGGCCAGGCGGGACCAGTACTGGATTTGGTAGCAGAGGACTGAGCTTAGAACTGAGGCTCGGGGCTTCGGCTGAGTTGTAGAAAGGTACTGCGTGGTGGTGCGGGCCTCGTGGAAGCCTAGCTTCTGTTCTGTCACCTGGCTCCTAGTTGGGGCTGGAGCTTCCGGTGTCGTTCAGGTCTCCAGAGCTGGAAGGAGTTGGGGCCTGGGCAAGTCCTTAGATCCCGCCCCCTGACCTGACTGCCTGCTTCTCTTCGCAAAATAAGGGAATGTGGAATCGGACCGTGGGTGGTTTCTACTGAGAGGGACTGCAGAAATCCAGGGAAGGCAAGGGTGAAACAGATGGAGTGAGAGAAACAGGAATTGAGGGACATACACCTAGCGACACAGAGACATTAATGGAGACATAGAGATGGAGGCAGAAAGAGACATACAGGAAGGTGTGTGAGGGTCAGAAATGGAATCCAAGGCAGCAGAGAAACCGAGGTGGGAGTGTAGAGTTCTGAGCTGGGTTGAGGGGCTGAACCAACAGAGGGCTGTCAGGCCAGGCCTCCTCAGGCCGCCTGCCCACTTACACTGTAGCTGAGCAGCCTCAGAGAGGCAGAGAGGTGCCCTAACTGCATCCTCTTTCTTCCTCTCTCTCTCGTTTCTAATTTAATCCCATCTGTTCCCAATAAGGATCACAGTGGCTCTCCCACAGGTTCTTCCTTCCTATCTTCCTCCCTGCCTGAGACCCATTTCTGCCTCCATCTGTCTTGATCCGTCTCTCAACCCTCATTTCTCTGCTTTGCTTTTTCTAGTTGGTGGCTCTCACCCTCCCTGAGTCCTGGGGTTTGCCATCCCTCTGTCCGCTTGTGGCGGGAAAGGGAAATATTTGATGGATGGAGTTAGAGATGTGGACATAATCAGGAAAGAACCATGGGGTCCAGCCGTGAGTGTGGAGTAGGGGAATCCCTCTGTCCACTTCCTCAGGCAGACCCTGAGAGGCTAGGGAAAGGGAGATGGGCAAATCAAAGACAGACAGCAAAGAAAAGATAGGGAGAGGCACATAGATACCAAGCGAAAGGAAGCCCAGTTTACAGAGCCATTGAAGGAGAGATGGAGATGCAGAGGAGATTCCAAGAAAGAGAGAGAGAGAAAAAAAAGTAGTACATGTTAAAAAAAAAAAGGAAAAGAGGAAGTGAAAGTGAGGAGATAGAGACAGAGATTGGGAGAGACAGAGACAGCAGAAAAGAAAAGAGAGAAACTGAGGGGCAGAGAAAGTCAGAACAAGGCAGAGAAGTGGAATGAGAGCCTAGAGAGTGAGAGAAAAGGAAGTCAGGAGAATTGGGTGCACTCTTACTCAGAGTCTGGGAGTTGCCTGATCTGAGTATTCTCATTTCCTCTGTTCTTTTAGTGGCCATTGGAAGATGTGGCCTGGATGGGCAGGACAGCCCTACGAGCTCTACCCTCACTGGTCCCAGGGCCCAGAGGTGGGTGGGAGAGCTGCTTTCCCCAGGGATACACCTTCAGAGATCTGTGCTCCAATGTTGGAAGCTGGGGGCCATCTCAAGAAGCCCATTTAGGGCCAATTTAGGGAGCTGACTAATGGGGCCCGTTTCCAGGTGAACTGCAATGTCATCGGATTACCTACAAGTCTGTAGAGGAGGAAGGATGTGTCAGTGATCACTTAGGTGGTGACAATGGAGCCTTCCTTTCCTTACCTCCATTATGCATACGAGGAAACTGAAACTACAGAAAAAGTAAAGCAACTTGCCATGCTTATACAGCCTGAAAGCAGCAAAAAGAAAGTGAAAGTCGCTCAGTCGTGTCCAACTCTTTGTGACCCCATGGACTATAAAGTCCATGGAGTTTTCCAGGCAGAATACTAGAGTGGGTAGCCTTTCCCTTCTCCAGGGGATCTTCCCACCGCTGGGATTTATAGTCATCTTTAGAATGTGTACAGTTTCAGAGAGGTCATTTGCAACACAATTTCCAGGACAACTCCTTATCTGGCATAATTACTGGTGTCATTTGAAGGTTTTCATAGGCCATAGCAATTTCTGAACACCCTTTGTTATAATAATAATTTCAAGGATGGCCTTATCTCAGTGGAGATTAAGTTTCAACAATCCTGGGCATTCTCAAAGGGCTGTGCCTTGGTACGGGGATTCAAGACGAGTTTCACAACTGAGCACCTCACCCCATCAGATGGTGTGAACTGTTTTTATGATGCAGAATGGAAGCTCTTCCTTCACAGCCAAAGGACAGGAGAGCATCTCCATTCCTTCTTAGATTTCTTTAGTTAATTATAAAGGTAATTATCACGCTGGTCTCTGGGAGTTTGCTCTCTGAGCATTAGAAAGAAAAAACAAGACTTCCCTGGCAGGCCAGTGCTTAAGACTGTGCTTCCATGGCAGAGGGCACAGGTTCGATATTCCTGGTTGGGGAACTAAGATCCCTCATGCAGTGAGGTGTGGCAAAACAAACAAACAAACAAACAAACAAAACAACCAAAAACCGAAGAAAGGAAAAACAAGCCCATGAAGCTTAATTTTTATTGCAAAATACAAAGGATAGGGCCAAAGAGGAGGAGTTTTTAAATTTTTCAGTGAAATAATAAACAAAAGGAAACTTTGTGTTTCTTAATACAAAAAGAAATTTCCATTCTAATGTGCCACACCAAACCCTATTACTAATTTCAGCCCACACCCCTCATTTCCCACAGGTTGTAGTCTTAACCTCTAGGCGCTTAGAGAGTACATGGGGAGAGTACATGGGGAGAGTGGGCTGTCTTTGGAGGGAAAGTCTTCACATAGGCATCTTCTGAGAAGTGCCAGATCCTGAGGTCCTCAGCTGTTGATCCATGCCTGATGCTCTTGCCTTATCCCTCAAAGTGGCTATCAGGCTCCTCCAGATCTAAATCTCCTGAATAAATCTGTGTCACCCTCCCAGGCAATAGGAAATATTAATTGCTCTTTCCAGCCTTGATGGGAGCTTGATGGCTTTGTGAGCCCCACCTGCTAGAATAACATACAGACATATCTACCCCAAAAGGTAGCTTCAAAACACAGTATGACAAAAGATTAACAAACAGTCCAATAGAAATAGAAAAGCAAGCAAGGAAAGGATGTGGAAAAAGATTTTACAAAAGAGGAAACCCAAGTAGCCAATAACATATGAGCATATGCTCATGGTAAATCAGAGAGCTGTGTCTTAAAATAGCAAAATATTATTTCATCACTCAAACAGGCAAAAAAAAAAAAAAAACCCTTAAAATCCAAGAGTACTAAGTGTTGCTAAGGATTTATGGAAACAATGGGTCTCATTCATAGTTCATAGGAATGTAATGGGTACACCAATCATTTTGGAAATCTATTTGACAGTATCTACTAGAGCTGCGTATATGCACACCCATCACCTTGTGCTGCCATTTCTAGGTGTACACCTAACAGAAATGTGCACAAATGTTAGCNAATGGGTCTCATTCATAGTTCATAGGAATGTAATGGGTACACCAATCATTTTGGAAATCTATTTGACAGTATCTACTAGAGCTGCGTATATGCACACCCATCACCTTGTGCTGCCATTTCTAGGTGTACACCTAACAGAAATGTGCACAAATGTTAGCCAAAGACATGTACAAGAATATAGCAGCTTTGGATTTGTCTGGTGGTACAGTGGATAAGAATCCACCTGCCAATGGAGGAGACACAATTTGGATCCCTGGTCCAGGAGGATTCCACATGCCTCAGAACAACTAAACCCATGCACTGCAACTGCTGAGCCCGTGCTCTAGAGCTCATGAGCCTGAACTACTGAGCCTGCAAGCTGCAACTACTGAAGCCTGTGCACATATAGCCTGTGCTCCACAATGAGATAAGCCACCACACTGAGAACCTGGTGCACAGCAACAAAGAATAGCCCCTCTTCCTGCAACTAGAGAAAGCTTGAGCACAGCCAAAAATAAATAAAATAAATTTTAAAAATTATTTTAAGTGTCTGTCAAGGAAGGCTATTCAATTTCATAGTAGGTCTTGCTTCTGGTCAACTAACTCACTTCTCCTATTAGGTGTAAAGTTTTTTAGATGATTCTCTTGAATTTTCTAATAACATCAATGGGCTTCAACCAAANCGCCTCCTGCCCTGAGCACCACCTGGATCCCGTGCACCCTCCTGTCCAGGACACCCTGCCAGCTCCTGCCAGCCACAGTTGCTGCCCTCGAACCCCAGGATCCCCACCCAACCCCACAATAAATACAACCTGAAGCAGCTATGTACTTGTTTGTGTGAGTGACTGTCTAGGGGGCCAGTGGACTAAGTTGTGATGGCCCTTCTCAGACAAAGGAAGAGGAGCCCCAGCCCTCAGTCCAGCACTTTTAAGACAACCCCCTCCCTGCAGTCTCTGCCTCTCCTCTCTGGGGAGATCTCCATGTGGGCAATGGCAGCGCCTACCAGATTTTGTGCCCCATTTCTAGGCCTCGGTTGGGAATGGGGAGCCCAGAAGGCTTTGAGGGCCACTTTCAGCAGCACCTTCTCGGAGTCCATCCCAAGGACCAAGCTGTTTGTGAGGCAGGTGAATAGAGCTTGGATGGTGCTGGGATGTCCTCTTGCACGCATGAACTCCCTGACATTGGGAGGGGCTACCTGAGGGAAGAGAAACTGAGTGGGCTGCTGGCCAGGGGTCAGCCCTCCCAATGCTGTCACCTTCTGGGCCTTCAGATCATTGAGAAAATGTATTCATCAAGGTAGGAGGATAGGATGAATTTTGTTAGCTTGATATGTAATGTTTAAATATCTAATTAGGTATTAATAGTATAGAGGCCACTCTTATGGTACTGTTACCCCAGCCCTAAAGATATTGGGAGTCAGTGTGGTGATAACTGGTGTGCACTGGCTATTCCCTCTGCCCCTAGTTTTCCACAAGATTTTGCTCAAATATCACCTACTAAGGCTTTCCTTGACCTCCACGTCACTCTATTCCTCCACCTGCCTTTACTACATAGCCTCATGTCCTATCTACAAGGGCAGGGATTTTCAGTGTCTTGGCTCTACATCTGTATCCAAAGCAGGGCCTGGCACATAGGGGTTTCCCCCCACATTCCTTGAATGGAAGAATTCTCACAACTCAATAACACTCTCCCCACCCAGTCTCATTCCCACCCACATAACACTTGGCACGGAGGCAGTTTTGAAACCTAAGAACACCATTTATTTAATTTTGCACAGAATCTCTCAACTTGACATAACACAACCAACACTATGTCCCACACTGCCAAAAAGCCCATCACCAAAAGAAAACCTCCCCAGGAGAGAGACACCAACAGTGTCCCACACAGCTACTTGCTGGTAGGTGGGGCTCATGTGAAGGAACCATCACCCTGGTCTGGTGGAGGGTCCACTTTTCTAGACTTAAGACCTTCAGGCCACAGAGCAGCCACAGTGGCACATGGCTTTCTGGTGCCGGCCTTTATCCCCACCTGGCCCTGTCGTGGCCTCCTTTGCCATGGCCTCCCGGACCCTTTGGATCTCATGGATGAGTAGGGAAAAGGCCTCCACCACACCCTGGCGTGTCTTGGCTGAGGTCTCTACGAAAGGGGCCCCCCAGCTTTTTGCGAGGGCTGCAGCAGCGGCACGAGCATCTCCAGTAGTGGTCACAAGGTCACATTTGTTGCCCACAAGGACAAGGGGCTGGGTGTGGTGTGGGCCCCAGGTGGCCCGCATCTGCTGCAGCTGGGCTAGAGATGAGGGGTCATCGAGGGCGAAGACACCCAGCACACCATCGCCAATCGCCACACACTGGTCACGCAGGGCCTGATGAGTGGCCTGCCCTGCCGTGTCCAGCACATTCAGAATGCAGCCTCCGTGGTCTAGGGCCATCTCCTTCCAGTAGGAATCCTGGATGGTGGGGTCGTGGTCTTCCACAAAGCACTGGTTGTTCAGCTGAATGGTCAGTGCACTCTTTCCCACACCACTTGCGCCCACCACCACTGCCTTGTACTCAGGCAGCTTCTTGCCTACACCCTTGGAGGGTGACCCCCAAGCCCTGTGGCTCTGCTCCCGGGATCTAGGGCTCCAGGTGCCCAGGCCCAAATCAAACATGTCAGGCTTTGTTGGCTGTGCCATGGCTCCAACGGGCAGCTCAGGGAAGAGATGTGGACAGCAGGCCCTGTAGATGGGAAGAAAAGAAAGACAATGGGGGTGGGGGGTTGGGGGATTAGGTGAGACCATTTAGGGACAGGGGGACAGCCAGGTGTCATTGAATCAACATTTATTGAGTGCCTAGTGTGTACCAATCACCTAACATAGTATATACATTATTCATGTTGTCTATCCTCTCTTATTCCCCTTTAACATAAACTCTGTGAAGGCAGGGATTTTTAAAACACCTTGATTAACTTATATACTGTAAAGTTAACCTAAAGTATATAATTGTTTTTTAAATTCATTCACAGAGTTGTGTGACCATCACCGTAATCTAATTTTAGAACATTTCCAGTCACCTGGAAAAGATACCCCTGCCCATTAGCAGTTCCTTCCAACTCTAGAGGGACAGCAGGAATTTCATCAGTTTTGATTTCGGATCATGTCAGTGTTGGACCCCAGCCCAGCACACTGCCAGTCAGTTTGTGCTGAGCAACATTCCTGCCCCCAGGAGTTTATGTTCTAAAAGAAGGAAACATCAAGAGGGAGGGAATATATGAATACCTATGGCTCATCCATGTTGATTATTGAAGAAACCAACAAAATATTGTAATTATCCTTCAACTAAAAATAAATTTTAAAAAGATAGAAACAATAAACCAAAGAATTAAGCTAATTATGAAGTCTGTTAATCATAATCATTGGAATTTAGTCTTTATTACTTATTCAACATATAGCTATTGAGAAACTACTGTGTGACAAGAACAAAGAGGTGGGGGAAAAAAGAGATTAATAAACCCTGGCCCTCCTGAACGTGACTTTCTAGTCAGGAAAACAGACAACAAAGATAAATCAGTAAGAATGCTTCAGTAATAGGTGATAAGCAGGGAGAAGGTGCTTAGTTAACGTTAGGCATTTCTATTATGATTTAATTTTCATTCACTATTTCAGGGACCTTCCTGCATGCCAGGCATTGTGATGGGTGTGGAGATGGGAGGTAGGGTTGGGGGCAGGAGGTGTGGGGGTGGTGAAGTGGCTGAGAACAAAATAAAGTCCCTGCTCCTGGGAGGATTCTGGAAGTGAGAAAGAGACAATAAACAAGATAAGCAAGTAAATTACCATGCAGTTAGAAGACACAGCAGGTGCTCAATTAGCGTCTACTATTAATAGAATGTCACCATTAACCCTTTCTGGAGAAGGAAATGGCAACCCACTCCAGTATTCTTGCTTGGAGAATCCCACGGACGGATGGAGGAGCTTGGTGGGCTATAGTACACGGGTCACAAAGAGTAGGACACGACTGAGCAACTTCACTTTCACTTTCATTAACCCTTTCAATACACATCCCTGATCTTGGTTTGGTGTGTGGCCTCAGGATATGCATCATAATGGTTGAGGCCCCAAGTCTCCCCGGAAGCCCCAGGGCAGTGGCAGCTAGGCGGGATGGGGGAATTCTGTGGCATTTGGGATCCGAGGTTCAGAGTTGGGGTGGGGGGGAAGGTCCCAGGTGGAGGTCCTGCTGTGGGGCCTCAGCCCAGAGAGGATCCCTGAAAAGAGCTGTGGAATGTGCTCTCCCGCCAGTAAGGGGGACCTGATAGGGAGAGGTTAGCAGAAGACAGAGCTCTAGTGGTCCCCCCACCCCAGTTGNCAGAGTTGGGGTGGGGGGGAAGGTCCCAGGTGGAGGTCCTGCTGTGGGGCCTCAGCCCAGAGAGGATCCCTGAAAAGAGCTGTGGAATGTGCTCTCCCGCCAGTAAGGGGGACCTGATAGGGAGAGGTTAGCAGAAGACAGAGCTCTAGTGGTCCCCCCACCCCAGTTGCGGGCAGAAACGGAGAGATCCGATCATGAGGATGGGCTGAGGAGAGAGGGACAGCCAGGAGCCAGGGCGGCAATGCAGGCCGTAGGGGACCTGTATGAGAGCAGAGCGGGATTTGGGATGTTCCGAAGGCCGGCCTGACAGGGTTTTTGCTGAGGGTTTGGAGGCAGGGGACGGGGTGCAGGCGTCTGGAGAGGTGGCCGCTGTCACCTGAGACAGGGCCGGGTGCGAGGGGCCTTCGCTCTGGGCGGGGGTCACCGGGGCTGAGGCTGCCATGCGACGAGGAACGGGAACAGCGAGGCTTGGGAAAGTGAGTGGCGATGACTCACTCGAGGTCACACAGACCATTGGAGGGTGGCAGGGGAATGGGGAAGCAACGGTGCCAACTGCCAGTGGAGGGTGGTCGGGAACCCCTCCCCCAGGCATGAACCGCTGTCGCCTCCCTGACCCAAGGAGGGAGGGGCATGTCCACCCAACGGCAGTCCCCTCCATCTCCTTCCAAGGTGGCCTGAGCTCCGCACCTCCTCAATTAGGCATCCCCTGACTAAAGCCCAGGAGGCTGGCCCCGTGTGGGGCTGGGATGGGGGCACACCCGGTTTCACCCCAAAGCCGCACTCGGCCTGCACCTTCCCGTCCGCTCCCCTTTGGGGCCTACACCCTCACCCAGGTCCATACTCACGTCCTCACAAAGGCGGCTGGAGGTTGCTGGTCTCTGAGGAGGGGAGGCAAACAGGGGAAAGTGCCCTCACACCTGACCTCGGCCACACCCCCACAGCCTTAAGTAGAAGGACCTCCCAGATCGGTGTGGGGGCGGGGCACAGGGGGAGGCCTGGCGCCCCAGCTCACCTCAGTTCCAGGAAGGCCAGTGGCGACCCCAACCGCCGCTCTGACAGAGGAGAAGCTCCCTCAGGTCCCAGTGGCGGGATGGGGAAGGGGGGGAAGGGAGTGCACATGCGCATCAGGCTGCCCTCAGGCCCGTCTGCTGGCGCACCCCTGTCAGCGCTCCCAGGTGAGTGTGCCCTGAGGTATTCTTGAGGTATGCTGTAAGCGCTGACTACCCTGTGTACCTCGTGCATCCTGCTGTACCCTTTCTTTACCTTGCCCCCACCTGGGACGTGATTTTCTGTTTAGTATGGGGCGGTTGTCACATTTTTGACCTGAGTGTCCCGTCTTTGTGAACTGTTTTGTGAGGGCCTCTCTGAGGCCTGGGAGCTTGTGCTGCCTCAAGCAGGTGTTTTGGTAGCATGGGAGAGAGTTGCATCCGGTCCTGAAGGGAGGAGAAAGTTGCAAAGCAGGTGTTATTCTGCAAAGGTCTAAAGAACCTGATTTGAGACAGATATGTGCCAAGCTACATTTCCCAGACTCCCTTGCAGCTATGGCTGTCATGTGACAGAATTCTGACCAATGAAATGTAAGTAGGAGTTGTGGAGGTGGGGCAACCAGAATGCTCCTTTAAAGAGGATGACTGAGCTGACCAGCAGCCCCTTTNACCTGATTTGAGACAGATATGTGCCAAGCTACATTTCCCAGACTCCCTTGCAGCTATGGCTGTCATGTGACAGAATTCTGACCAATGAAATGTAAGTAGGAGTTGTGGAGGTGGGGCAACCAGAATGCTCCTTTAAAGAGGATGACTGAGCTGACCAGCAGCCCCTTTCCCCATTCTCTTTTCTTGATTGGGTGAGGCTCTGATAGTCATCTTGGGAGGACGAGGGTGGCCATGAAAAAAAGTCCAGGAAACATCAGCCTGGACTCCTTTGAGTAGCCAAAGCAATTCTCATTATGTAGGGGAAATAAAACCCCCCAATTATCCTCCAATTCCCCATCCTTGGTCAGTAGTAGATACTCCTTCCCCCAGGAAAGCTACCCATGACCACCAAATCTAAGCATGGTAAACCTGGACATTGTTCCCCCCTTCCCACCCCCACAATCAAGACAAAAAGACATGTGGGAAGGCTGAGGCCTAATGAGGACACTTCATGATCATTTTTTCTCACCTTCCCAGCCCAGGGTGTAGCTGGGACTGGCTGTGAGCCTTCTGTTTCTAAGGCAGGTGCTCCTTTTCTCACAGAGTTCACCATTTAATCTCTTATGGAGCCAGTTAAGCTTCTTGCTCTATTGTCAGTTAATTTTGGGGGGGTACTGGTTGAACAGGGGGTTGACCTGATAAAAGACCCATAAAGACCCACACCTTCATTCCTTCATCACTCATCAGCTCTGTTTGCCAGAAAGGTGGGCTTCTTTACTCACTCAAGGTTAAAAGCTTTCTCCAGGTGTTGTAACAGTTTGTACTTTATTGCATATGCAACCCTGCCATACTTCAGGTTGATTCTTCTGCCCTCCAAAGTATGTTTATATCAGGCCCCTTTGGGGTCACTGAGCTGTGCTCCCCTTTCCTTTTGGGGCAGAGTAGATAAGAGTCCCTTGAGCAGGCAGTGGGCAGGGCGAGATATACAATCGATGACCACAGTCTTCATACAAGTACGTACACTTAAATCAGCACCCTGTAGGAGTTGGAAAGGGTCTTCAGGATGGGATGAACTAAGGCTGGTCTATCTTGGGACTCTGAAGGTAAAGGAGCACATCCTGGGATTTAGTCTGAATGGGGTATGTCTTCCCCAAACTTGTTCTGGTGGGCGATGTTCTTCACTGCTAGGAGATCCTGAGGAGGAGGCAAGAGAGGGGAGGTAAAGTGAGCACCCCTCTACCTTAGCTAGGAGGCTGTCCCAACTCCAGCCCTCAACCACACTGTCTCTTGGCCTATCCCACATGCAGAAGGGTTTCCAATTGTCCCTTATCCAATCTCAAAAGGTGTGTGTGTAGGGGAGGGAGTATGAGTATGCACACATTAGAGGGTCTGCCCAGGGCCCACCTTGTGGTGAACATAGGCCTGACAGTGGTAACACCAGGCAGACAGGTCGGCATAGCTGAGTACTAGTGGGTGTCCCGAACCTTCATGGTGTTGGAGCATATGAGCATTGATGTAACGACCGCAGTAGATCTGAGGTTGGGGAAAGAGTGTTGGGTAGAGATTAGACCCACCTAGGGTTTGCTCCTGGGTCAACCTCCACCCCACACTCTTCTTTAGCAGCATACCTGATAGCAAGACAGACACACCCAGTTCTCTTGGAGTGTTCCACAGTCCTGACAAGGTTGGGTCACATTCAGCCCTGTCTCAGGTACGGGGCATACTGCCGCCAAATGAGGACACCAAAGCAGTGGTCTCACTGCATAAAACATGACCTGGGGTGGGTAAAACTGAGTAAGCTAGGGACTCTATCTCCCCATTATACATTCTTATAGCACATACTCCTAGGTCGAGACACAAATGGGTGTGAGAAGGAAGCCACTGTTCAAGCTTCTCCCTGAGCTCACCTGGTCAGTGTCAGCATGATCTCCAAAGACCTGCACTGGCACCGACTCATTTGTGTCCTGACCTCCAGCTGCCTCTCCTAGTAGTCCTTCCTCTTCTGAGGGCTCCTGTACACATGGAGAGGAAAGATGTATCTAGGAGGCCTGATCCTCATCCCTTCTTCCCCTTACCTGGGTGTGGTGGGCCTTACCTGAGTCGTGCTATCTAGGTCCAATATTCTGGGGTTTGCCGTCAGCTTACTAGGGGATGTCTGGGCTGTGGCTCCTTGCATGGGTAAGGCAGGAGGAATCCTGTTGTTGATGCATGAGGCTGGAGGGTTTTGGATCAGCTCCGCTCTCCCTTTGGCCTCCTCTGAGATGGTCTGGTCCAGTGCAGCTCCTTGTGTGGCTGTGTCTGAGGACTGGCCCTGAGTAAGTTCTAATGGAGCTGTCGCTGACTCAGTCTGATCTGGAGTGGACTCTTTCACAGATGCTTCTGAGGCGGCCTGTCCCATGCCTGCCTCTAGAATGTTCCCTTCCACTGTGGTCGTCACATTGGCTAACCCAGAACTGGCTGGTTGGAATGGCTTCTTGGTGATCAACTTAGAACTGGAGAGTGCCTCTGTGTTTTTGTGATCTGGAACCATGGGAGGGAGATCCTTGAATGTGGGTGCTATCCTTTCTCTCATCTCTGATCCCTGCCCTCCCCTGAGCCCCCATTGCCCCCAATGCCCTGTGCCCACTCACTCATGACCCGCAAACTGCGCCAGTATCTTTGATGGACTTGGATGGTTTTAGTGATAGAATCCTGGGCTCCAGATAGGGGGGGCCGCAGCCGGGTCAGCAGGGGCAGTGGATCCCCAAGGAGGGAGCGAGTGCAGGCAGCCATGGACTCTGAGATGGACGTCAGGTTATAGCCACCCTTTGTTAAGGAAAAGAGGAGGGAAAGGTATGATGGGGTAGTCCTCAGGGAATTCAGGAGACACACTGTCTTGCCTCCCAATCTCCCCTTGGGGCCCTGAAAGTCTGGAGGGTGGGTACTGGGAACAAGTAAGTAGAACCCACATGTGTCAGATGAGCAGCACCTACTGTGTGAGATGGTTGTGAGGGTGATAAACTTGTGATGTAATGTGCAAGATAATATTAACCACAACCACAACAGCACTGATGGCAACAATAGTAAGAACTAATGTGCATCAACTGCTTGCCATGTGCTAGATCCTAGGTTTTTTTGGCCAAGCCTTGCAGCATGTGGGATCTTAGTTCCCTAACCAAGGATCGAACCCCTTCCCTGCAGTGGAAGCACAGAGTCTTAACCACTGGACCACCAGGGAAGTCCTAGACCCTGTTCTAAGCACTGAATCCTCATAGCCACATGGACCAAACTGGTGCAGGAACCTGCCTCCACAGTAATGGGAACCCCTGGCCCCACCCACCAAGAAGCACCTGCCCTGCCCTGGTATAGGAACAACTGATCTTTCTCTCTACATGAATCTCTGTCCTGATCTGGTAAGGGATCCCCTGTTTCTCACACTCTATAGGAACCCCAGTCTCTGCTCCTTTTCCTGATAAAGAAACTTTGGCTCAGAGTGATTAGATGACTTGTCTGAGATCCTAACAGATGGTAAGAAGTAGCACTGAGGTTGAAACCTGGGCTACCTGAGCAAAGAGTCCACCACTCTGCCCTGCCACAAGCAGGCCTGGGCACATGGTGGGACATCTTACTAGTCAATTAATCTTTCTGTGACTTTTTGTCTTCGTCTGTAAAGGAGCAATAATAACAGCACAGAAGGTTGCTGAGTGAGTAAAACTAACATATGAACAATGCATAACAATAAGCTACAGCTCTTGTACAAGGCTTATGACATTCTAGGCACCCCTCCACGATTAGCCAGCCACACCTTACAGACAAGGATACTGAGGTACAAGGGGCAGGGGCACTGAGTAATTTACGAAAGGTCAGTGAACTTCCTTTGTCCTGGGATTTTGTTGGATACAGCTCAAGCAGAGGTAAAAAGCATAGACTTTGGCACCAGGCTGCTTGGGTCCAAGCCTGCCTCTGCCATTATTAAATGTGTGATCTCTGGGTAGTCACTACAGCTCTCTGTGTTTCAGCTTCCCTGATCTTGAGAGAAGAAAATGGTAAGGTCAGCAGACCTTACCTCTCAAGACTGCTTTAAGTAAATGCATTAGTTACACGTATTAAATACTGAGGGAAGTGTCCTGCACACAGTGAGTACTCAATTAAAGCTGCTCATGCTGGTGTTAATGCCCAGTGTATGCCCACAACCCCAGGTGGGGACACCCAAGCCTTCTCGACCATCCTCCGACCACGGGAAGAGGGACTGAGAGAGTTACCTCTAGGATTAAGATGACATGGCCATTGGCCAAGCCCATCAGCAGGTGGGTGAGGTGGGCATAGCCCTCAGGCGACACCTGGCAGCCGCCCAGAGGATCCCCCCGAGCAGCATCGAAGCCAGCTGAGACCAGCACCAGTTCTGGGTTAAACTGAGGCAGAGAGAGAAGAGACACACTGAGCATGAAGGAGGGGGCATGGGGACTTAGTAGCTCAGGGAGACCCAGTGACATGGAGACAAGGACAAATGAAAACAGGGCGATGCAAGTCAGAGGGATGGAGACATCGGACCTGGAGCCCAGGAGACACAAACAAGCCCAGAGCCCTGAAAATAGGGAGGGCAGGACATGGAGACACAAGAGAGACTTGGAGACAAGGACACATCAGACACAGATTTTGAGACACAAGATAGAGAGATGCAGATGTGAGAAATGGATGGACAGGGACATGAAGCAGAATTGTAAGCTGTGGAGACTCATGTCAAGAGACAGTGACATGAAACAGAGAGATTATGTTCTCACATACACACCCAAGGCTGAGACCAAGAGGCAAACACTCCCCTCCCTGGATCAAACATGGGACACATGTGCACAACACAGGGTTTTATACACAGTGCTAAAGAGAGGTACACACATGCTTCCATCATAGGCGACAACAAAAGTGCCACACACAATCAAACAGTCTCATACAGACTGGACTATTCATGGTATTAGTCACACATACACACACATACATAATTTCTCAGAGAGAATAGTAATCCACAGCTACTCCTGCACCAACACAATTATACACGTCACTACCAAAAGCAAAATAGTCATACATGCTGTTGCACCCACAGGAAATGGACACTTGCACAGTCACACACATACTATTTCAGAGTTACACAAACACAGATGGTAGTCACAGCCACTGTGCACAGACATACATACACACCTGAGCAAGCATGTCTGCACAGAGGTCACAAAAATGGCACTCACATTCATCAACCCTCAGAGTAAGTCATGCATACATGATTTGCCACAGACATACATGTTTTATACATGGAGAAGAGTTACCTATAGCTACTCAGTGTCAAACAAATATATATTAATATATAGGCCATAGCAGACAGTCGGAGATGACTGTCAGAGAGAGAGCAATGTGCATTGATGCACAATATCACAGCCATCACACAGAGCAATGGTAGTGACAAATAGCTACCCGTAGAGTCTCACACATACTCGAACCCCTCAACACCGTGCAGTTCCATAGAGATGGCAGTCACATGGGGCCACCATCACACACAGACCAGCACTACTGATGGTGTACACATGGGACATGTTCACAACCAGGCACACTTGTAGGCAAGATTACTCTCACATACCCAGAAGTCCTCACAGTTACACACAGAGGGCAGTCACAGACAGATACTGCACAGACATACCCAAAGGCCATCACACAGTCACATCCCCTCACCCAAAGCCATCACTACTGTCACCCACAGGCCCTCTCACAGGATCAGTCACCTGTAAGTTGAACACACGCACACTCACTACCACATACAGAGTCTCATCACGTGCACCCTGAATCATACCTCGTAAGCAATGGGAAGCACCAGANTCACCCAAAGCCATCACTACTGTCACCCACAGGCCCTCTCACAGGATCAGTCACCTGTAAGTTGAACACACGCACACTCACTACCACATACAGAGTCTCATCACGTGCACCCTGAATCATACCTCGTAAGCAATGGGAAGCACCAGACGGTGCCAGGCAGCCAGGTAGTCAGCATCACCCATGCGGGGCCCATTCCAGGCCACATTGACAGTGAATCCTGTGCCTGTAGCTTTACCTGTCTGGGTACAGGCACCCTCATTCCCCATGGGAAAGAAGGTACCATGATCATAGCGGTGCAGGGAAATGTACAGCACACTGTGGGGACAGGGTGGGAAGGGGGGACACAGCTGGTTAGCAAGGTGCCCCTGAGGCATGGCCTGCCCATCTCCCTGTCCACACTCTAGCCCCTGCCCCAGCCCCTCACCTGGGGTCCTCCTCAAATATGTGCTGAGTTCCATTACCATGATGGATGTCCCAGTCCACGATCAGGATCCTGAGGAGGGGACAGCACCTTAGTTACCTGGCAACATTGGTTCCCTGGGGGAGGGCAGGGGCTACACCCCTGGAGTCTGTGTGCTGGGACATTTACTGCAGGTGGCAGGACCCTGAGTTCCTGGGGAAAGTGCTGGGTGGCAGGTTTATGGGTCCTGTCAGAGTCCTAAGGGCTTCACTGTGGGCGAGAGCAAGTGCTCAGGGCCAGATCCTGGGCCCCATGTGGATAAGTGCCATGGGCCTTTGGAAGTAAGCACCAGAAGCCAGCCCCTGGTTCTGTTAGGATAGTCATCAAGGGCCAGAAATTCTGGGGCAGGGGACCCTGGATTCTGTTTGATAAGCACCTGCATGCCACAATCTGGGGATCCCATTTAGGTCAGGCCCCAGAAGCTAGATCCTCCTTGGTCCTTTTATGGAAGTGATGGGCAACTGGACCCTGGGGTGGTTCTCGGTAACTTTGGGGGCTGCATTACAGGGCCTGCTGAGTAAGCAATGGGCAGTGGGGGCAGGGAGCCTTACCGCAGCGCATGCCCACTGATGGCCTGGGCATGGCGAGCAGCCACAGCCACAGAATTAAAAAAACAGAAACCACAAGCTGCATCTGGCTCTGCATGGTGGCCAGGAGGTCGCACTACAGCAACGCCATTCAAAACCTGGGGGAGGGGCAGGAAGCAAAGATTAGACCACCCACCCTCACCGCTTTCCCTCCCCTCCCCTGTCTCTAGTCCCCCTACTACTCCACCAGCTGCTAAGGCCTCCACCCCACAGCCCTGTAGGCCCCATCCCCCTGGGTGCACTTCCCTGTAAGTAAGGCCTCTGGCGAGCTGGGGCTGTAGTCCCCCTCCACTGCGGACTGCTCCTCAAGTCCCCTTTCCTCAGGCCTGGCCCAACTCTCAGAGCCGCCTCTTTCCTGCCCCCCTTGCCCCCAAGACTTCCTTGCCAGGAGCCCAAGGTCCCCGCCCCAAAGCACAGGCACCTCTCCTGCCAGTACTGCCTCCACCAGGCGACAGGCGGTGCCTGCAGCCAGCTGTGCACAGGCAAAAGTGCTGGAGCAGATGTAGATGGAGTCATAGTTGGCGCCCTCACGGCGCAGCTCCCGGGTCTTCATCTTCTCCGTGGCCCGCAGACGTTCCAAATGCTCAGCACTGGAGGTACAGAGGGGGCACTTGAGAAGATAGCCAGGTAATTCTGTCCCCTCCACATCCCTCCCCACCCCGTATCTTGTAACAGCTCCATATATCAGAGAGGCAAGCCCAGGCTCCATGCTCTGAGGCTCATCCTACCCTGGCCACGTGGGTCTGACCTGTGGCAGGTGAGCAGCTCAGCATCTGTAGCAGGCCTTGCGGGCAGGGAGTGGCAGCGCTTGGCAAGGCCCAGTTCGTCCAGGTGATGCATGATACAGTGGATGCGCTGGGGCATCTCAGGGTGGTAGCTAGGAGTGGGAGAACAGAGGCAGGGCTTACTACTAAAAATGGGGGTCCCTCCCCACCTCCCACTTAGCCTGGATCTCTGACTGCTTACTTATCCCACAAGTTGTAGTGCTCCATCATCTGCTGGTCATAGATCAACCCCGTGCGAGCCTGTAGCACCGGCCACATCGGGACGGAGAGCTCAGAGGACTGTGGCAGTCTCTCTTCCTCCTTCTCTTCCACATCATCCTCCACAGTGTCCTTTACTTTCAGGCTTTCAACTGCAAGGGGAGGCCACATTCACCCTACTCCCTTATGCCGCCCCCAACCTAGATCCCTGTAATACTCTGGAACGAGGTTTACCAAAACCTAAAAAGGGGTGGGAGGCCTGAAATCAGGGCCCAGTGAGAGAGAGGGCCTGACTCCCCCCTACCCCCAGCAAGGTGGCTTCCGGAAGGTCAGAGTGGGGTCTGAAGAGAAACTCCTCCCACAGCTCATTCCTTACCCAACCCCTGACCCAACACACTCCCTGCCACCTACCCGATCTCACAAGGCTCTCCCAGAAGGGTTCCAGGGCTTCTAGAGCACAGGAGAGTGACACCTGGGCACTGGAAGTCAAGTGGAGGTGAAATGTGACCAACCGGCTCCTGAATGAGCAGTAAGGGGCCTGCTTCTCCCCTCCTCCACCTGGGCTTACCTCGGGCAGGGGGCACCAGGAGACTCTAACATAGGACAAGGGTCACCCAGAAGGGTGTGGAGGGAGGCGCTGACACCTTCAGCCAGAGAACGGAGATTATAGCCACCCTGAGAGAAGGAGTTCATGTGAGGGTGGGCAGGAAAGAGCCAGATGTTACCAGAGAAGAGTATGAATGACACTCGGGTGGTGCTGGCTGCATGTCAAGGTATTTGAAGGGTAATTTCATTTGCTGAGCAAATAGTCTGAGGTGCGTACCACTATTATGATGCACCTCTGACATAAGGGAAGCAGAGGTACAGGGAAGCTGAGGGACTTAGGTGAGGTTGTCCAGCTAGTAAGTGGAAATGCTGGGACAGGAACTTCTGCCAGATTTGAATGTTGCTCTCTGTCTTCCAGGATCCATGGGCTGAAGTGGAAGTGAGTCACTCACCTCCAGTGAGAGGATCAGCTTGCCTTCTGCCAGACCCATGAGCAGATGGGTGAGCTGGGCAAACCCTGCTGGAGTGGCGGCCATCTCACCCTGGGGGGGACACGGAGGGTCAGCTTGGCTCCACAGGGCCTCCTTCTGCCCTCCTGCCATCCCCAAGTACCTGCCTTACCTTGGGGTCCCCTTGGAGGGCATCAAATCCAGCAGCTACCAGGACCAGCTGGGGTTGGAACTGAAGGAGGGAGGAATCACATGAGGCCACCTGCTATCATGGCCCATCCCTCAACATCACCTCTGCCCCAGCACACCCCAGAGCCCCAGGACCTCAAATGCGACTGGCAGGAGGACGTGAAGGAAAGCGGCGATATAGTCACCATCTTGCATCCCCACCTGCAGGCAGGGAGGTATAATGGAGACATGCTGCAATCTGCTCTGAAGGGCAGGAGTGGGTCTCACTTTGGGGGTGAAAGGTGGGCAGACACTGACCTGGTTCCAAGGCACGTTGATGGTGTATCCCTGGCCTTGGCCTAAACCTGTGGTGGACCAATTAGAGGCCTTAAGATGGGGCCAGAACCGACCCTGCTCATAGCGGTGGATGGAGAAATAGAGGACACTGGAGGCAGAGAAAAAAAAGAGGTGGGGGGTTCAGTCAGTATTCCCCAGAAACCTCCAACCCACAGCTACTACAGTTGACTTAACCACTCATTCATTCTCTCAATAATTTCCCCATGAATTTTTAAATTCATATATTCATTCTTCCATTCAGTTGCCAAATTATTCATCCTCCCATCCATTAATNACTCGAGCAATGGCCTTTGCAGATCTACGGAAAGTGCTTATCAGTGATAGCCTGGACCCTTGCTGCCGGAAGATCCTGCAAGATGGAGGGCTGCAGGTGGTGGAGAAGCAGAACCTGAGCAAAGAGGAGCTGATAGCCGAGTTGCAGGTTAGACGAGCGTGAGAGGGCTGTGTGGCATCCTCCGTGGAGAGTGGTTGACACACTTGGCCCAGCGCGCCCCACCCTCACCTCCTACCTGGTGTCAGTCTTGGGGGTCTCCCGAGTTTGGGGGCTGGAGAAGGTGGAGGGAGAAGGAGGGAGGAACCAACTTCTGCAAGCTGCAGGATGCAAACTTTCCGTTCAGTTTGCAACGGCGTGTTTCCCGCCAACATTGCAAAGTGCAGGGTGCCCGCGAGATGCCAGCGCGGCTCCCCAGGGCCGTCTCTCCCGCCTCGCGCGGGGGTGCCGGGGGGAGGGGCGCCAAAGTGGCTTGCCTTCTTGGAACTCAGGGAGCGGCGAACCTTCCCTGGCCGGCCCAGTCCTAGCTCGCCCAGCCAAGTCCTGCCTTCCCTGGGGGACGCTGTTGGAATACAGGCTGTCACGTGTCTGCTCCAGCAAGCTCCCCCAGAAACCGCAGGGAAAGCGGCGGGACTAGGGCAGCAAACGCCATACCCGCCTTTAGTCTGATGCAAGACTACGGAGAGTTTTCACCGCCCCTCGGCCGCCTGGGAGCGCTCGGAGGAAGGAGGGGCGGGTGAGGGGGCGCCAGAGATCCCCGCGGCGGCCGCGCGGCCGTGACCGCGGCTCGGGCGGTCCAGGCTTAGTCTCCGCCAGCGGTTTCGACGGATGGCCTCACCTTTGGCCTCGGCGCGGCAAGGTATGGCCAGATCCGTGGAGAATCCGATCCCAAATGCTCCCAGGAAACGTGTATTTCTTAGCAAATCTTTCTCAGGAGCGTATCACCGCTTGTCGTATTATATAATTAGTGCCGTCTACTTCGGATTTGTCTTTTCCTTGAAATCAGGGCCCAGTGAGAGAGAGGGCCTGACTCCCCCCTACCCCCAGCAAGGTGGCTTCCGGAAGGTCAGAGTGGGGTCTGAAGAGAAACTCCTCCCACAGCTCATTCCTTACCCAACCCCTGACCCAACACACTCCCTGCCACCTACCCGATCTCACAAGGCTCTCCCAGAAGGGTTCCAGGGCTTCTAGAGCACAGGAGAGTGACACCTGGGCACTGGAAGTCAAGTGGAGGTGAAATGTGACCAACCGGCTCCTGAATGAGCAGTAAGGGGCCTGCTTCTCCCCTCCTCCACCTGGGCTTACCTCGGGCAGGGGGCACCAGGAGACTCTAACATAGGACAAGGGTCACCCAGAAGGGTGTGGAGGGAGGCGCTGACACCTTCAGCCAGAGAACGGAGATTATAGCCACCCTGAGAGAAGGAGTTCATGTGAGGGTGGGCAGGAAAGAGCCAGATGTTACCAGAGAAGAGTATGAATGACACTCGGGTGGTGCTGGCTGCATGTCAAGGTATTTGAAGGGTAATTTCATTTGCTGAGCAAATAGTCTGAGGTGCGTACCACTATTATGATGCACCTCTGACATAAGGGAAGCAGAGGTACAGGGAAGCTGAGGGACTTAGGTGAGGTTGTCCAGCTAGTAAGTGGAAATGCTGGGACAGGAACTTCTGCCAGATTTGAATGTTGCTCTCTGTCTTCCAGGATCCATGGGCTGAAGTGGAAGTGAGTCACTCACCTCCAGTGAGAGGATCAGCTTGCCTTCTGCCAGACCCATGAGCAGATGGGTGAGCTGGGCAAACCCTGCTGGAGTGGCGGCCATCTCACCCTGGGGGGGACACGGAGGGTCAGCTTGGCTCCACAGGGCCTCCTTCTGCCCTCCTGCCATCCCCAAGTACCTGCCTTACCTTGGGGTCCCCTTGGAGGGCATCAAATCCAGCAGCTACCAGGACCAGCTGGGGTTGGAACTGAAGGAGGGAGGAATCACATGAGGCCACCTGCTATCATGGCCCATCCCTCAACATCACCTCTGCCCCAGCACACCCCAGAGCCCCAGGACCTCAAATGCGACTGGCAGGAGGACGTGAAGGAAAGCGGCGATATAGTCACCATCTTGCATCCCCACCTGCAGGCAGGGAGGTATAATGGAGACATGCTGCAATCTGCTCTGAAGGGCAGGAGTGGGTCTCACTTTGGGGGTGAAAGGTGGGCAGACACTGACCTGGTTCCAAGGCACGTTGATGGTGTATCCCTGGCCTTGGCCTAAACCTGTGGTGGACCAATTAGAGGCCTTAAGATGGGGCCAGAACCGACCCTGCTCATAGCGGTGGATGGAGAAATAGAGGACACTGGAGGCAGAGAAAAAAAAGAGGTGGGGGGTTCAGTCAGTATTCCCCAGAAACCTCCAACCCACAGCTACTACAGTTGACTTAACCACTCATTCATTCTCTCAATAATTTCCCCATGAATTTTTAAATTCATATATTCATTCTTCCATTCAGTTGCCAAATTATTCATCCTCCCATCNGTGGGGGGTTCAGTCAGTATTCCCCAGAAACCTCCAACCCACAGCTACTACAGTTGACTTAACCACTCATTCATTCTCTCAATAATTTCCCCATGAATTTTTAAATTCATATATTCATTCTTCCATTCAGTTGCCAAATTATTCATCCTCCCATCCATTAATTCTTCCATTTATCCATTACCTCACTCACTCATTCATTTGGTCTCTTACTGAAATTCCTCCCACAGCAAACACTGCTGCCCCTTTCAGTGCCCATACAGTTCTACCTCTGAGACCCCAAGAGCTATCAGGTCTATTCCACCTGCAAGGGCTCCTGACCCCATGGGGGACTCTAGATCATGCCTGCTTACCCACCTGCCTCTGTTACCACGATAATGAACATAGAACACTGTGACACTGGAGGCCCATAGGGGCATGTGGCTCTTAGTTAGTGGGAGCCAGGTAAGGCTGAAAAGAATGCCAGGCAAGGCTAGGGAGCTTAGTATTTTCACTGAAGGAAGTGGGGAGACTCAGGAGCTATGTGGGACTGGAGTGGGGATGCTGGCTGGGGCTCCATGAGGCCAGTGAGGGGGCAATTCCTTCTCTCCAATACCTTACAGGCCACCTCTATCACTTCTGTTTTCTAGAGAAACTGAGCACTCAGAGCAGTGAAGAAGACTGACACAGAACAGATACTGAAAAGTCACAATGGTATATGTTCTGATAGGAAGCCCAGTAGGAGNGGGGGCAATTCCTTCTCTCCAATACCTTACAGGCCACCTCTATCACTTCTGTTTTCTAGAGAAACTGAGCACTCAGAGCAGTGAAGAAGACTGACACAGAACAGATACTGAAAAGTCACAATGGTATATGTTCTGATAGGAAGCCCAGTAGGAGGGCTTGACTTTGACTGAGGCAATCAAAATGAATATCTCTCATCCATCCTTCTATCCATCTGTTCATTCACTTCCTGCCTTGTTGCAGAAAGGATTTAAGGCAGCAATTTTTTTTTCTATTTTAGGAAAAGGCAAGAAATAGTGGTAAGCAATGAATCTAGGCAAACTTAACAGTCACATTTTAATAAATGTTGATACTGTAGTTGTGAAATTAAATGCAAACTGGTACAAAAGGATTTCTGAAATCGAAGAAAACTATCTTGGAATTAGGGGATGAAGTCCATGTGAAAACTCTGGTCTTGAGCAGATGAGGGGGTGATTGTTTCGGTTTTGACTCTGATAGATAAATATATAGTAGAACATAAAGATTATCATCAGGGAAAGAAAGGAATAAAGAAAAGATATGAAGAAAGTCCAAGTTTATAAAACAAACAGAAGGAGATAAAATAAGTTCAACTGGGAATTCCTTAATGGCTCAGTGGTAAGGACTCTGTGCTTTCATTGCCAAGGGTCTGGGTTCTATCCCTGGTCAGGGAACTAAAATCCCACAAGCTGATGCATGGCCAAAATAAGTAAATAAAATAAGTTCAATCAACTTCCAGTAAAAGAATGGTAGATTAATAGCACAGGTTTACCTCCTCACTCTCCTACAATCCTATCAAAAGATAGTAAAGATATTTTAAACAAGAATCAACGCAGGAAAACAGAGAGTGGGAGGAAGGATGTCAGACAATTAGAGACTTCAACAAATCCCTGGAAAGTTGTCTGACGGTCCAGGGTCCCAGTGAGCCCTCTCCCATACTGAACATGTTGGGAGGATACCCAAGACAGTTTGAAGTTTCCCTTCTGGAGAAGTCAAGCACAGATCTAGGTCAATGCACTCAAAATAAATTCTGTCACTGAATGACAAACTCANACTGAACATGTTGGGAGGATACCCAAGACAGTTTGAAGTTTCCCTTCTGGAGAAGTCAAGCACAGATCTAGGTCAATGCACTCAAAATAAATTCTGTCACTGAATGACAAACTCACTAAATTTATTTTTTCCTTTTAACTACTAAGTTTTAGTTTATTAAAGGAATTCTTGTTAATTTTCTTAGGCATGATAATAATATTTCCTTAATATGATTAGTCATTCTTTTAATAAATGCCTTGGAGGCAACAGCTGTATTCTTCTGTGGATATATGACTGACTGTATGTATAGGTATGAAGAACTATGAATATATTCTTTCTTATGAATAAGAATGCATAAATGAAAAAGAAATCTATCCATGACCTTCAATCATCCAGCTTCCTTATCTCTGTCTCTTAACTCCATCAGGAGGATAGTTCTTAAAACATTGTTATGAAGACAAAGAAAATAAGAAAACTAAAGCTTAGTAGAGCATAGACACAGAGAGCAAGAAAGTGTTCTTGGAGATTAAAAGAATTCATAAACACACAATTCAACAGAAGGACTGTTGAATTAGAAGGTAAAGTTGAGTAAATCTCCCAGGACACAGAGCAAAAGGAAAAAGAGACAGAAGATATGAGATAAAAAATAAGAGATAGAGAGGATCAACCCAGAAGTCTAACATCTGACTAACAAGAGAGACCAGAGAGGACACAGTAGAAGAAATCATCAACAATCTAACAGAAAACTTCTGAGGATTTAAGAAAGGTGTGAATATTCTGATGTAAAATGTCTACCAGTGGTAAGTAGAATCAGTGGTGAAGTGAAAATTTAGGGTACCAGGAAGAACCTAAAACCATCCAGAAAGGAAAATATATTGGAAAGGAATGAAATCAGGCCGATATCTGGACATGTGCCAGCAACACTGAATGGTGGAAAATAAAC
>SJYV01015400.1:0-27558 GCA_006410875.1 Neotragus pygmaeus | reverse complement strand
CTCCAAAATCACTGTGGATGGTGATTGCAGCCATGAAATTAAAAGATGCTTGCTCCTTGGAAGAAAAGCATACAAAACTGGTATGCATGTGTGCTAACTCACTTCAGTTGGGTCTGACTCTTTGTGATCCTCTGGACTGTAGCCTGCCAAGCTCCTCTCTCCAGGGGATTCTCCCGGCAAGAGGGTGGGGATGAAGTGGTAGAAACCTTCTAAACAATCTTAGAGATAAATGAATATATCATATCTGCTTACCTGTTTAAGGTAAATGGGTGGGTTTAGGTGTCTCTACTCAGGACAGTATGTGTTTTTGTTAACTATCTCCTGCAAAAACCCATATGCAGGCATAAATCTACACACAGATTAACTTCATTTAACACTGAATATTTAAGAAACTATTGTATTTTAGGGTATCTACTTTATTACAATATTGAATGGTCACTGAAACAGAAATTGAAGAGCAATAGACCGTATGTCTCACTGATCCTGCTGACTACACCAGGTGTCTTACTGTATTTCACTGTGTGCACTGCTTGTTGAACCCACGGTAGGCAAGAAGCTGGGGAAGAAAATGTGAGGAGCCGTAGGAACTGCAGACACGTTTGTTTTCTGCGGCTGGCAAAACAGTTGTAATAGCAGCAGGCATGCTGTAGTCTCTCCTCTTGTGGTTGACCCAGCAGGCACAGCCATGACGCAGCCCCCTCACCATCACGCGGCCTCCACGCGGGGACGCGGCCTCCCCACCGTGATGCAGCCATAACATAGTCAGGTGAGCTATTTCAGGGGAGCTTATATGCTTACAGAACAGAAGTAGCCTGTGGCCAAGTGGGTGCATCGTGATACACATGCACGGTGCTGTAGGTGACCTCAGGTGTTTCCAAATCATGCATCTGCAAAATACAGGGCAGGAGCAAGAGGATGTGGAAGGAGAGAGCCCGGGCACACCATCTTGGCTAATTTGCTCTTTCCCTACATTCCACACCTTCAAGGTCTCTTACCTCACAGTCTACCCCAATCCATCTTCCACAACATTCTCTTGGCAAGTAACTCTGACCCTTGTATTTATATCTTGTAACAGAAGCAGCTACAAAAACAAACAATTACATCCCCAATACACAGCAAAACCCAATACCAGGGATCATCTGAAACTCATGTTCCAGTCCTTGCCCTTACCAGGCTAGAGAAGAGCCACCCACTGCATGTGGAGCGCCTTTATCTTCCATGGCCAAGTCCAGTCCACCAGCAGTTCTGTGAAATTGTATGAAAGCCTCCAAAGGGACAACTTCACCCCTTTTTATTAGGACCTTACTGAGAGAAGTAGAGGGATGACATGCAAGATACCGTTTGGAAGTGTGAAGACTCTGACAGAGGCCCGAGCTGTCAGGGCCTTTATTAGAGCTTTTTATTAAGGACTTGCAAACCACCCCTCACACACACACAAGCTCCAGGCCCACCCCTTCAAAGAGGGGATTTTTGTGGCATTCACAGTCTGCCCACATGATTCCAAATGCTTTCAACGCTGTTCTAAATTTCCAAGAGAATCAGGTTAGTAGCACATCCCAGGACACAGCTGTTGCAGTACACAGTTCTGCTAAATGTAGAACACAGCCGTTTTCTTAACCGTTTGGCCACCATAGCCATCAATGTATGTGCTAGGCCTGGGATACTGCCTCTGCTTGCAGTCAACAAGGCTGTACTCAGCACCAGTGTCGACCAGGGCCGTCACTCTCTGTACATAGTGACCAGTGAATTGCAAGTTCTACCTGGGGTCTCTGGACCCTGCTTGGGCTTTTCCAGAGGGCACCTTGGTTTGAGCCCTATTCAAAGCAGAAAAGGGCATCACCAAAAGGAACGTCTTTGGGCACCACGTAATCTTTTAACTGATCCGACTGTATTTCTTGCTGTGGGTGCTTCCCAAACTTGGTAAACTGCTGCTCCAGTCTCAGTTGCCTCCATAGCTCCAGGAGCACTGCATTGGGCTATCAATTTTATTTCTGTCAACTCCCGCTGCCCGAAAATCAGCTCACGTTTGCATCCGTGTAACCCGGATGGTACCCCTGCCGGCTCGGGCCTCCGGCAGGGTCTTCACACTTCCAAAAGGTGTCTTGCATGTCATCCCTTTACTTCTCTCAGTAAGGATCCCCAAAACCCCCCAGGTGCCTGGCCCAACCCTCTGTCCCAGAGTCACAAAAAGCAAGCTGCCAAGGGTTCCCCTTGCTTTGGCCAAAACTGCTTACTCAAGTCGATCAACTCCACCTGAGTAGATGGTCAGTATGTTGTGAACTCAGTCACTGGGCCCCCTTGATGATGCCTGCCTTAGTCATAGGCTGCTCCGGCTCCACTTTTTGCTGCACACTGGGCCTTGCTGCCAAGTGAGGGCCCATGGTCTCACAATGTTCCTCGTCATCGTCCCTCATTACTTCACTGTCCAAGCCACTGGGTTCCTCAAGGCCACGCATCTTTCACTCCAGCGTGTGTACACAATGCTCCAGCTCTTCTCCTCTCTGCAGTTTGTGCAGTTACACAGAGGGCGCTATCCTTATGTGCCTTCAACGCAGTCAAGAAAATCCAGCCCACAGCACCAGCAGCAGTCCGTGCCACCTTGTCCAGGAAATGTGGACTCGCAGTAAGGCCTTTTCAATGCTATCCTGAGATTTAAAGCTATTTGCACTAGGGGATGAAAAAATAATTACCCTGTGTAATTCCAACTTTCTGCTCATTAACATATTTTCCTAATCAGGTTGGCAGTTGGGCTCAGGAGCACCAACATCATGGAGGGCTGAATTTAAATATTGCTCCAGAATACCATACTTTAAAAATAGTATGGCCATTATCAGTATTTGGCTAATCTTGGAATCTGTACTTTGAAGAACCAAATTCTAGGAAATGTGTAAAACTAGAAAAGCCATTTCTGATTTTGTTACCTAGAGAAGCATGTGGCCACCACATGGCTTACCTTCTGGTCAGCAATACCACAAGGCACCCATATCCCTCACCACACACACACACACACACACACACACACACACACACACACACAGAACAGTGCTGAAATTTCCCTGAGAACAAAGGACTTAGTTCGTCATTCTTCCTAATAAACTCACCATAGTAGAATAGTTTGGACATACTATACAAAACATCTCTTTGAATATATTCAAATAACTTAATGTTTAGACTAATTTCTAAGAGGTTAGTATTTTCTTTGTGTGATACAACATTTCTTAGGTGTGCTCAATCATGATGAAATTGTGAAAGTTGCAATATATTTAAATTTAAGATTTTTTATTTTTTGTATAACTAAAATTAGAGAAAAATCATGTACTTTCCTTGAGGCCATCTGGTAACTTGACTAAGAAGGAAAGAGTTTAAATTGTTTCTTGTCGCTTTGAGCAAACCCATATGGTGCCAATCATTACCTACACCAGGCAATGAGAGACCTGAATTTCACTAGTGTGTTCTGAGATTTAGTCTGATCATCTGTCGTTGCTATTCTAATTCCACGCAGAGACATTTTCTTTCTTGTCTTTTCATTTAATGCTTTCCAGAGACTAAATATAATCAATTGATATGGTCTATTTTTCCATATAACTCACCAATAATAATTTAGCCAAAACTAACAGGAAATTGACTTGGAAGTCTGATCTCTAATGAATACTGAAACCAAGCTCAGCACATTAAAGGAAGTAATTATGAAGGCACCCCACTGTGCGTAGATATGCTCGGTCAGCCAAAAGAGAGGACTTTTCTATTTTTATGAGCTTTGTCAAATTTAAATTATGTTACATTGTAAGACAAAAATTTTAAAGAATTTGTTAGTAGCAATGCCACTCTATAAATATTTATTTTTTTAATTATCCTTCATGTAACTTAAAGACAATTTTTTGAAGCAAATGGCGTAGACATACCAATAAAAATACCTATTCATTTGCAAAAAAAGTAATAAATACCACAGGTATTTCTAGCTAATTATATATACATACACTATAGAGTGTGTGTACACGCTGTATAACGCACCAGTCCTGTAATCAGCATTAACTGAAAGACTGCAGGGGTCCTCTGGCTCATCACTGAACTCCACAGCAGGCTGCCCTCTGTTCCGCTGGAACACAGCTCATGTGGTTTCTTAACTCTTGCTCATCCACCTTGCTTCTCTGGGTGCAGTCATGGCCATGACTAGCCCTTGGCAGTGCCCACTTACCAAGCACTCCTGTACTTTTTACACACTGACTCCTGTGGCAGCGACTCCCTCACAAATCATCTCCCACCTCCTTCCTTCCCTTATTGAACTCAACTCTGACTTGACCTAGGATCTCCACTCTTACTTCCTAAATTCTCACATTCATACTTCTTATTCTGACTGTTTTCTGACATGTTTCCCTACTTTTGTCCACAGTTTATCTTCCTGCCATTTTGCCCTTCTCTGTCATATCTTCTTTTCATCCCCTTCACTTTCCCCGAATCCTTTCATGGGCAGAGCTGTCAGGGTGAGTGCCTGGCACTGCCTCGTGTCACGTAGTAGTCTGAAGGCCTTGGTGAGCAGCGCTCGCTGGGATGGGCACAGTGCAGGGATGGGCAGTCAGATGACTATCAGTTTAGCAGTCTCCAGGGGAGTAAAAGCGCACCTTCTCTGAGGAGTATTTCAAATGCATACCCTTCCTAGGGAAGATTTTAAGAAACCTGAACTTGTATCAGAGTCACAGAATTGACTGGGGGCTCGTTAAAGCTGATTGCCAGCTTGCCCACACTCCACCCACATCCAGATTCTATAGGTCTGGGAATGAGATTGGAATATGCAATTCTAATAGCTCCCAGGCTATTCACGTGCCCCCTGGCCCCAGATCACTGCTTGAGTAGCACTACTTTGCGATGCTTTCTGTTTTTCTGATCTCTGACAAATAATTCTGGATACACTTTACAGCAAATCACCTATACCTTTATTTCTGTCGAACTGATCAGCAGGTAATCCCTGTTGAGTGACACTAACTCATTATTTTCTCATAGCTAAATAACACGAGTTTCCTTAGCTTTTTATAAAATTTATTCTGTAAATCTTTCATTACTCTATTGTTCTCTTCCATTTTTTCTACCAGTTGCCCACATCCCTCTCCAGTTGTAGAAATGCAAACTGAATTTAGTAATCTACCAGCAGGACCCTGGGGAGCTCCTGGGCATGGAAGACTTTCTGTGTCCCCATTTTCTTATTTGTAGGGAATAGATGGATTCCAGCATCCATGTCCTTCCCTGAATTCCAAAGAGCAGAGTTAAACAGCTGCTAATCAAGGAAGGGAGGTGATACAGAGACAAGGGAGGATTAGTCTAAAAACAATAGTGCAGCCTTGGGACAGGGTCCTGATTCAACCTCAGCGGATACGTATTAAAGAGCTCTTTTGCAGAACTAAAACACCCAACAAATGGAAGATGTTAATACTTGATAAAGCATTCTTTATTCCAGAGAGAAAGTCACAGTTTAAACACATATTGAACTGTATCAGTTCATTCAACGGTGTTATTAAGCGAAAGGCTATCTGATCTACCCAGGGCTTTTTCAGCACTTTTAAATTCAGTTACTCTGCCTCACAAGTTTCTCACGATACTAGGTGGGAAGTACATCGTGCAGTAATAAATAATGCACTGGAGAACGGTTACTGACCATGATTCAAACCCAGGCAGTCTAGCTCCCAGTCTGCACTCCACCTGTTGCCTCGCCTTCCCAGGAAACTGCCCTCATAGTCTTCCTCTCTGCAGCCAGGTGACAGACTCTCTCCTCTACAGCATTTCTTTTTGCAGAGCTGGACATTGATGTTTCTGAGATAAGGTGATGCGTGGCACGTTGTGGGTTTGAGGCTTTGTCTTGATCCAGAACTGACATGTTTAAAGTGATCCAAAATTTATTAGTGTGGGTATTATGACCTTAGTTTGATGCTACTTTGAATGAGATACTGAAACTTATGTTTTTCAAGTCTCTGGTAAAATATTTTCTATAGTTTTTAAATATTAAGATTGGTATCTTGATTATTAGCTATCTGAAGTTTGGTTATCTGTTTTTGTAGATAAATTGTTGATCTTATTCACAATTTCCCTCTCTGCAATGAGGTGTCCCTCCCCTATATTAGTTGGACATTGGTGTTTCTAAAGTATAATGAGTTGGGTGGTACACGGGGCTCTGGGGCTAGTGCCCTGACCTAGCACTGATGTGCTTAAATTGGTTCAACTTTACATAATAAAAACCAATCTTGGCCAGCATTTCATCTTTCTTTGAGCTCCTAAAAGATCTTGTAGTATTCTCTTGTCACACAATGCCCTGGGTTGTTGGAAGACTAGTATACATCCTGCTTAGAAGTATTTGTCCAGTAAATAAAGAAATGAATGAGAAAAGTCTGGGGAGAATTCTGTATCACCTGAAATTCACTAGCAGACTTTTTCTGCGAATATATTTTCAGTAATTATGGAAGCATGATTATTAACAGTTCTCATATAATTTACGATCCTCTCATTAAGCCTACATTCCACCTGGTTATATGTACATAGAGAAAAAATGAGTCAGATATATACTAACAGTCATCAACTTACAAAGGAAATAGTAACCTAGGGCAAGTTCTCTTACTTAAAATTAATCTTTGCTTAACATAACATTTAGAAATTGCTCTTAAACATTCTTTTTATTCATTAATTTGAGTAATAANGATATATACTAACAGTCATCAACTTACAAAGGAAATAGTAACCTAGGGCAAGTTCTCTTACTTAAAATTAATCTTTGCTTAACGTAACATTTAGAAATTGCTCTTAAACATTCTTTTTATTCATTAATTTGAGTAATAATAAATGCATTTAATTCTAATGAAATTTGGTCACTGAAGTTGCACAGTGGAAAAGAAAATCCAAGTCTAGTTGTTTCAGCTCCTCAAAGGTAAGTTTGAGAGAAAAAAAAAATCTCCTAACACCAGTCTTGTGATTAACACAAAGTATCCTGCATGTAGGCATCAAAGCAAAATGGAAAAAGTTATTTTCAAGCCATTGATGATGAAGCTGGCTTCTCTGAGTCTTAATCCCAGAACAAATTTTGAATGTATAAATTCTTATATTGATGCCTGTGCATTCTATCAGCATATTTGTTCTACTTCCATAATAATTTTATTTTACTATGCATCCTTGCATAGCTTCAATTATATTCATTTGTTTTCATGTTATTATTCAAGAAATTAATCAAAACAATGTTTAAAATATCATAAGTAGAGGAAAATATTTTGTTACTAAATGACAATATATCTACTACATGCAAGGAGTCAGCTACCTTTTCTTTACCATTGAATTTCCTCTTTTCTTGCCACAACTCCTTTCACAGATCCACATCTTGGTCACAATATACTTCTCACACTGCTCTGGACAGTGTTGATCTTATCTGAAGTATTTCCATGCATGTACAATAAACATAAATATACACATATATAAATAGTCCGTTAGTCACACTGTTAATATGATATGTGTGTGTACATATATGTTCCCCTCATGCTCTAAGTGCAGTGAACACTGCACAGAAGATACAACGCAACTTTGTCTTGAGCTCACTAATAAATCTTCCCTGGAACACTTGTGGGCTGTCTACCGAGATACTCTGACTTCACAGGACTTCCCTGGTGGTCCAACGGTTAAGACTTTATACTTGCAATGCAGGGGGCACAGGTTTGATCCCTGATGAGTAACTAAGATCCCATATACCTCAAGGCCAAAAAAAAGAGGATATTTTGACTTCAGCATATACTTCATGGTACCTGGTTTAGTCCATGATCAAATGTTTGAAGGACAAAAATTTCAGAGGTAAAAAGATCCATCTTGATACCAACCTCATGGTAACTCGATAGATATATGCTTCATATGTGGATTTTTCTTTTTTCTACCACCAACTTTGTGTCCTGGCAAAGAGTTTTGAATTCTCAGACTGATAGCAGTTTGCTATGCTAGTGCTGAAACTGTAGCAAAGAAACTGGAAGGAAGTTTCTATATGTTAAAATGCAAGTTTTACCATGGGCTAAACCTTTTTAAACAGTGGGGGGGGGGTGGTAAATTTACGGCTGATGGAAGCACGTTGCTGATATGAAGGCCACCATCATTACTGATTCTTGGGAAACCTGGCCAGTAGCTGCAGAGTGGTGAGTAGAAGCAGCTCTCACTGGACGCTAAGCAGGGCTTCAGGCAGAGGGATCGCTAACACACAGCACTGGGCACGCCTGCCCACAAGGACTATAGCGTCACTGTGCTGTGAATGCTCCCCTTGATTACAGCTGCCACTGTTGAAGGCATGCTCTGTACCTCCTGTTCATGATGAGTGAGTGTGCTGAAAACGCAGTCCAACTCTAGAAAGACCCTTTTGTGGTCAGATTGGAGGTATCAGGATAAACTCATGGCTTTTAAAATACAAAGAGAAAGAAAATATACATAGAGTACAATATCTGTGTGTGTATCTAGGTATGTGTTTGTAAATATATGTTTGTGTGGGTGTACGTGTATGCGTGTACTTGTTGTTGTGTTCAGTCACTGAGTTGTGTCTGACTCTTTGTGATCCCATGGATTGCAGCACGCCAGGCTTCCCTGTCCTCCACCAACTCCCAGAGTTTATTCAAATTCATGTCCATTGAGTCGGTGATGCCATCCAACTATCTCATCTTCTGTCATCCCTTTCTCCTCCTGCCTTCAATCTTTCCCACCATCAGATCTTTTCTAAGGAGTCAGTTCTTTGCATCAGGTGGCCAAAGTATTGGAGCTTCAGCTTCAGCATCGGTCTTTCCAATGAATATGCAGGACTGATTTCCTTTAGGATGGACTGACTTGATCTCCTTGCAGTCCAAGGGACTCTCAAGAGTCTTCTCCAACAACACAGTTCAAAAGCACCAATTCTTCGGTGCTCAGCTTTCTTTATGGTCCAACTCTCACATGTATACATGACTACTGGAAAAACCATAGCTTTGACTGGACAGATCTTTGTTCTCAAAGTAATGTCTTTGCTTTTTAATACACTCTCTATGTTTGTCATAGCTTTTCTTTCAAGGAGCAAGTGTATTTTAATTTCATGGTGGCAGTCACTGTGTGCAGTGGTTTTGAAGTGAAGTGAAGTGGAGTCGCTCAGTCATGTCCAACTCTTTGCGACCCCGTGGACTATAGCCTACCAAGCTCTTCCATCCATGGGATTCTCCAGGCGAGAATACTAGAGTGGGTTGCCATTTCCTTCTCCAGGGAATCTTCCCGACCCAGGAATTGGACCCAGGTCTCCCGCACTGCAGGCAGATGCTTTAACCTCTGAGCCACCAGGGAAGCCTGGAGCCCCCCAAAACAAAGTCTGTCACTGTTTCCATTGTTTCCCCATCTATTTGCCATGGGACCAGATGCCATGATCTTAGTTTTTCAAATGTTGAGTTTTAAGCCAGCTTTTTCACTCTCCTCTTTCACTTTCATCAAGAGGTTCTTTAGTTCCTCTTTTTTTTTCTAGTTCCTCTTTTTCTTCTGCCATAAAGGTGGTATCATCTGCATATCTGAGGTTACTGATATTTCTCCTGGCAATCTTGATTCTATCTTGTGCTTCATCCAGGTTGGCATTTCTCATGATGTACTCTGAATATAAGTTAAATAAGCAGGGTGACAATACACAGCTTTCACATACTCCTTTCCCAATGTGGAACCAGTCCGTTGTTGGCAGCCTGGCGTGCTGCCAATTTTAACTGCTGCTTCTTGACTTGCATATAGGTTTCACAGGAGGCAGGTAAGGTGGTCTAGTATTTCCACCTCTTTAAGTATTTTCCATGGTTTATTGTGATGCACACATCAAAGTCTTAAGCATAGTCAATGAAGCAGAAGTAGATTTTTCCTGGAATTTTCTTGCTTTTTCTATGATCCAGTGGATGCTGGCAATTTGATCTCTGGTTCCTCTGCCTTTTCTAAATCGAGCTTGAACATCTGAAATTTCTCTGTTCACATACTGTTGAACCTTCACTTAGAGAACTTTGAACATTACTTTGGTAGCGTGTGAGATTAATGTAATTGTGTGGTAGTTTGAGCATTCTTTGGCATTGTCTTTTCTGGGGATTAGAATGAAAACTGACCTTTTCCAGTCCTGTGGCCACTGCTGAGTTTTCCAAATTTGCTGGCATACTGATTGTAGCACTTTAACAGCATCGTCTTTTCAGATTTGAAATATATCAGCTGGAATTCCATCATCTCCACTAGCTTTGTTCATAGTGATGCTTCCTAAGGCCCACTTGACTTCGAACTTCAAGATGTCTGGCTCTAGGTGAGTGACCATACCATCATGGTTATCTGGGTCATTAAGATGTTTTTTGTATAGTTCTATGTATTCTTGCCACCTCTTCTTAATATTTCTGCTTCTTTTAGTTCCATACCATTTCTGTCCTTCATTGTGCCCATCTTTGCATGAAATGTTCTCTTGTGAAGTTGCTCAGTCCAACTCTTTGCGATCCCATGGACTGTAGCCTTCCAGGCTACTCCGTCTATGGAATTTTTCAGGCAAGAGTAATGGAGTAAGTTGCCATTTCCTTCTCCAGGCGATCTTCTCAACCTAGGACTGAATCCAGGTCTTCTGCATTGCAGGCAGACGCTTTACTGTCTTAGCCACCAGGGAAGCCCAATGTTCGCTTGGTATCTCTAATTTTCCCGAAGAGATCTCTAGTCTTTCCCATTCTATTGTTTTCCTCTATTTCTTTGCATTGTTCACTTAGGACGGCTTTCTTATCTCTCCTTGCTGTTCTTTCTAAGCTCTCCTTACCTCTTCATTCAGATGAGTATATCTGTTCTCTTCTCCTTTACCTTTCACTTTTCTTTTCTCAGCTATTTGTAAGGCCTCCTCAGACAACTATTTTGCCTTTTTGCATTTCTATGCATGTATATATACAATTGCTTCTTTTTCCTGTGAGCCAAGAGGGTATGGAATCAATGACGATCCAGTAGTGGTGAACACACCAAATGTCCAGATTTTTATTTCTAAATATTATTCTGTACTAGAACAAAGGTTGTGAGAAATGGTGTTTGTAGGATTTGGGTGGAGAAGACAAAGATGAGCTTGGAACATCTTTGGTGGCAGGAAGTGCAGAAGTGCTCAAAGAATGGTGGAGATAAAGCAAAAGAAGGACTGGGCCAGTCTGAAGGAGCTCGCACAAGACAAACTTGGAATAATTTGACTATCAAAATAAGTATTTATGGATTGTAATCCATTGAATAAAATAAAAAGTCAATAAAGTCCAAAACAATATTAATATATATGAGAGAATGACAATTTTTTTCCTTATGATAGAAATCTAACTCCTTGCTGTAGAAAGAATGATGAAAATAGAAATATTACCGTTTGGCATTATCTTGTGTTCCTGAACTGAATTTCAGCTTGGGAGGGTGTTTCCACACCACCACCAATTCTCCAAACAACTGAGTATCCTACACTTTGAATCAGCTCTGCTATTATCCTCCCTGACCCTAAGATAGCATCAGACTCCAGTTTAAGGGTTCAGTCCCACAAGACTCCCTCCACCCCTTTCAGATGCCAGTCACAATTCCAGGTTGCTACCTGTGCTTCTGACCAACTAGCTATAAACCAGAGTTTCCCATGACACACCCCCGTCCCCCACACTGGGTTCAAATAATTTGTTAGAGTAGTTCACAGAATTCAGGAAACCCATCTTCTCACTAGATTACTGGTTTGTTACAGAAGGGTACAGCTTGGGAACAGCCAGATGGGGGAAATGCATAGGGGAAGGGCACAAAGCTTCCCTGCCCTCTCCAGGTGCCCAATCACCCCACATCTCCACATGTTCACCAACCTGGAGGCTCTCTTGAGCCCTGTCCTTACGAGCTTTTAAGGAGCCTTCATTACGCAGACATGGTTGATTAAATCATTGGCCACTTGGCAGTTGAGTCCATGTCCAACAAACCTGTCTCCAATCCCTGGAGGTCAGGGGGCAGGACTGAGAGGTTTAACACTCTCACTCTGGTGTTTTGTCTCCTCTAGTGACCAGCTCCCACTCTTAGGTGATCTGGAGTGGAGTGGAGTGTGTGTGCTCAGCCATGTTCGACTGTTTGCAAACAAGGGACTGTAGCCCACGAGAATCCTCTGTCCGTGGAATTGTCCAGGCAAGAATACTAGAATGGGTTGCCACATGCTTCTCCAGGGTATCTTCCCCACCCAGGGGTTGAACCCATGTCTCTTACATTTAACCTGCTTTGACAGGCAGGTTCTTCTAAAAGTCACCTTATTAACAAACCAAAAGACAACTTTCTCCATCTCAGCACTTAAGGTCTTCCAAGTGTTTTAGAAGCTTTCTGCCTGAAACAGGGAGGAAGACCAAATGTGTATTTCTTATTATTGAAACAGAGCAGGATCNCTTCTAAAAGTCACCTTATTAACAAACCAAAAGACAACTTTCTCCATCTCAGCACTTAAGGTCTTCCAAGTGTTTTAGAAGCTTTCTGCCTGAAACAGGGAGGAAGACCAAATGTGTATTTCTTATTATTGAAACAGAGCAGGATCCTGTGGGGTCTCCCAGTTATAAACCCTTTCTGTGTCTCCTGTTTCTTGCTTGTACAAAATAGGCTTCATTCAACCTCTTTGACCTTCCCTGAGTTCCAAAGGGCAGATTCAAACAGTCGCTTAAGTAGGGGAGAGGCTGCAGAGACAGGAAAGGAACTATCAGGAAACAATAGTGCAGCCTTGGGGTGGGGTCCTTGTTCTTCCGCAAAGAATACATGTAACAGTTTCTTTGAGTTGTTCAGCGGAAACTAAGGCCCTCTCCCACATGGAGGACAGTAACTTCAGGCCAAGTGCAAGATTCCTGGAACACTGCCATATTACCTCACCACCAACTTGCACACAGTAGGACAACTCTGGCCCCTTCCCCAAATGATTCTCTCTTGAAAAAGTTTCATATCAAGCAAAATCTTTGGAGTTGGTGTTTGGACAAGAGTCGATCTTCTCCCCAATTTGTCAGCCGCCTGAATAAAGCAACTTTTCCTTCCCAATCAACACTCTTCTTTTGAGTATTGGCTTTTAAGCAGCAAGCAGTCAAACCTGAGTTTGATAACATTATAAATCACAACATCACAAGCAATCACCTTAGTAATAATTGACTCAGGCAAGAATCATCAGTGGATGCTAAAACTATGAAAGAAAGTTGGATATTACCAGGATATATATATTTACATAGTCTCAAAGAATCACCCTATAAAATACATGTTAGTTAAAACAGGAAATTAGTAACTTACAATGGATTAAACGAGGCAAACATACCCTGACCATTTGATCAAAGTTGTCATCAATAGGGACTTCCCTGGTGGCTCAGATGGTAAAAGCGTCTGTCTACAATGCGGGAGACCTGGGTTCGATCCCTGGATCGGGAAGTTCTGCAGGAGAAGGAAATGGCAATCCACTCCAGTTCTATTGCCTGGAAAATCGCATGGACAGAGGAGCCTGGTAGGCTACAGTCTATGGGGTCGCAAAGAGTGTCAGTGCCTTGCAGCCTAACACTACTGGAACACACTTATAACCAAACAGGCAGTGTGGGCAAGTGCACACCATGGGAAACCCTGGGGCCTCTCAGTGAGAGGGTATGAGTGAGGACTCAGACTTTGGGTCTGTTAGGTCATCTGGGACAAGGATTCGCCTTGTTCAGTTGCTAAGTCATGTCCTATTCTTTGTGCACAAGGTTTCCCCATCCATCACCATCTCCCAAAGTTTCCTCAGACTCGTGTCCGTTGAGCCGGTGATGCCATCCAGCCACCTCATCCGCTGTCACCCCTTCTCCTCTGGCCCTCAGTCTTTCCCACCATCAGGGTCTTTTATAATGTGTCAGCTCTTCCTGTCAGGTGGCCAAAGTATTGGAGCTTCAGCTTCAGTGTCAGTTCTAGTGAATATTCAGGGTCAATTTCCTTTAGGATTGACTGGTGTGATCTCCTTGCAATCCAAGGGACTCTCAAGAGTCTTGTCCAGAACCATAGTTCAAAAGCATCAATTCTTTAGCACTGGGGATTGGAATCTCTCAGGAAGCAGGGGTAATTCTGTCTTGGGTATCTTATTAAATCATATAAAGGGAAGGAAGACTAGACTAAAACTAGAGCTGTAGTTGATAAAGAAATCACAGGTGCACATATCAGCTAGGGTAGAGGGATATTTGACCACCTGTATAATGATGACAGTATTCATTGTTTTGTCTCTGATCAGGCATGATAATGGAGGGTTCTTGTCACAGGTCTTGGAGTAGCCTTGACTAATATTGGCATTCTGGAAAATAGTTTATGTGCAATAAAACACCTCAGCCAGGTCGTGAGTACTGGTTATCTCCTAGCAACACCAAGGCCTAGCTGGTAGCATCCTCAGATCCCAGATGTCAAGCACTGCTTTTCTCATTCTTGCTGGCAATGGGACAGATCAACATCACATGCCCTCTTATATGAGAAGGAAGACCGTATTGCTCTTGTGCATTCCTGCCCCTAAATGCAGAACCTGAGCCTAATCATGAGAAAACATCAAAAACAAATTGATGGGCATAGCAGGCCTGCCTTCTTTAAAAATGTCAGTGTCAAGAAGGAAAGAGACTGAGGAATTGTTCTAGATTAAAGGAGACAACCAAACATAAGGGCCAGCTGTGCTCTGTGATTTGGAAATTCATTTCACTGTAGCAGAGTGTACTGTAGCAATTGAAAATTCTGAATAAATTTATGGTTTAGATAATTATAGAAATGTTAATTTTCTGATTTTGATAATTATACTGATAAATAAGAGAATGTTTCTACTTTTAGGAAACACACTGAAGAATTTAGAGGTCAAGGGCATCATACCTGGAGAAGGGAAAGGCTACCCACTCCAATATTCTGGCCTAGAGAGCTCCACGGACTGTATAGTCCATAGGGTCGCAAAGAGTTGGATGCGACTGAGTGACTTTAATAATAAAAAAAAAAAGTGGGGAGCATCATACCTACAACTTATTCTCAAACAATTTAGAAAAAAAATGTACATATTTGTTTGTGTGTGTGTGTGTGTGTGTGTGTGTGTGTGTGTGTGTGTACATAAAGAGAAAGAGAAAGAAAGGATAAAACAAGATTTAGAAAATCTAAGTGACAAATAGAATTCATATTTTTACAACTATTCTAGAAGTTTGTAATTAGGTACAAATTAAAGGAAAAATGCCTTTCTCTTCTCCTTTACCTTGTGGTTTTCTTTTCTGAGTAAAAACATTCTGGGTGAATGACTTCAGGGTTTCACTCACTGCATTTTGAATAAAATGCTTACACTCACACTTACGTTTAAATCTCCAACTCTAATTTTTCACAGCTGCCCAAGGACTGACTTATAGGGTTTCTTTAGGAGGTGGATACTTCCTTCAGCAGTTCTTATATTTGGTAAACCTTGTTATGAATGATCTTTTCTGTTTTTAATTCTGTAGATACGAATTGCCAGGAGCGTATGCATTAAACTTGGTTTGGAAAATTCCCTTGGTGGTGGAGGCACTGCCTTACTGAGAAGTGACTCACGGGTGAGTATCTGAGCAGTGAATGCTTTCTCTTTTCTGTCTTTTCCCATGTGTTGCTGACAGCAGTCGGTATCAGTAGGCTTCTATAAAACAGTCTAATACTACAGAGCTCTCAGTTCAGAATGAGGAATAAAACCGAAATGAAATCTTTTTTATAACTTCTTAGGGAAGCATAATCGTCTTCATTTTAGTGAATATTGTTTTAGACGATTTGAAGACCATATAAAAAAAGAGAAAACTTAAACAATGTTTAAGATAATAATTCATATATGACTCAATCTTGAAACTGAAGAGTGTTTAGTATTCTATAAGAGCCATTATTTGAGGTAAAGAAAGTTATTATCTTATTATCAGGTCCAGAACCTGTAGGTTGAAACATGCCTGGGTCATCCCAGGAAGGAATTAAAGTCAAGTAGCTTTAACTCATGGAGAAGGCGATGGCACCCCACTCCAGTAGTCTTGCCTGGAAAATCCCATGGATGGAGGAGNCTTTTGCTTCTCTTCTTTTCTCAGCTATTTGTAAGGCCTTCTCAGACAACCATTTTGCCTTTTTGCATTTGTCTTTCTTGGGGATGGTCTTGATCACTGCCTCTTGTACAATGTCATGAACCTTTGTCCATAGTTCTCCAGGCAGTCTATCAGATCTAATCCCTTGAATCTAATCCCTTCCCACTTCCACTGTATAATCATAAGGGATTTGATTTAGGTCAAATCTGAATGGTCTAATGGTTTTCTCTGCTTTCTTCAATTTCGGTCTGAATTTGGCAATAAGGAGTTCATGATCTGAGCCACAGTCGGCTCCCAGTCTTGTTTTTGCCGACTGTGTAGAGCTTCTCCATCTTTGGCTGCAAAGCATATAATCAATCTGATATTGGTGTTGGCCATCTGGTGATGTCCATGTGTAGAATCTTCTCTTGTGTTGTTGGAAAAGGGTGTTTGCCATGACCAGTGCGTTCTCTTGGCAAAACCCTGTTAGCCTTTGCCCTGCTTCATTTTGTACTCCAAGATCAAATTTGCCTATTACTCCAGGTATCACTTGACTTACTACTTTTGCATTGTAGTCCCCTATAATGAAAATAACATCTTTTTTGGGTGTTAGTTCTAGAAGATCTTATAGGTCTTCATAGAACTTTTCAACTTCAGCTTCTTTAACATTACTGGTCGGGGCATAGACTTGGATTACTGTGACGTTGAATGGTTTACCTTGGAAACAGACAGAGGTCATTCTGTCATTTTTGACATTGCATCCGAGTACTGCATTTCAGACCATTTTGTTGACTGTGATGGCTACTCCATTTCTTCTAAGGGATTCTTGCCCGCAGTAGTAGATATAATAGTCATCTGAGTTAAATTCACCCATTCCAGTCCATTTTAGTTCACTGNGTGTGTGTGTGTGTGTGTGTGTCTCAGGGGTCGTGCCTTAGCATTTGGATTCCACTGTTAACCTCACCTGGCCTCATTGCCTTTGGTGCTGACTCAAGGTTTAGCAGAATTGTAAGGAAGAACAAGTGTCAGTGATCTCCAAGGTTTGAGAACTCCCTGCATCAGAATCACCTGGGATGCTTGTTAGAAGATTCCTGGCTCCACAACAGACCTGCTCACTTGGAAGCTGTTAATGTAGGGCTCAGGACCCTGTTTGGAAATAGCTCCTAAAATGATTTTGAGGCATTAAATATAGGAAAAAATGTTCTCAATAGAACTTGCCTGAAACAGAATTTTTTAAATTGAATAATCTTTATTCTCCTCTATATGTTCCCTATTTCCTTGCACATCACCGACTTAATTGGTATCTCAAATTAAAATATGTAAGAGCCACTCCAAGGTCAGCCTGCTCCCACATCTCAGGAATGTATTATCCACTGTCTGATTAATAAAAGTTCTGTCTGCTTCAGCTGTAAAAAAAAAAAAAAAGAAAGAAAAAACAGAAAACATAGAAATAATTTATTCTGTTCAAAATTTAAAAGGCCAGAAGTACACAAATTATCTTTCTCTGTAGTTTTGCTGTCTTTTAATCAATCATTGGAACCCTCTGAAGTTCAAGAAATCATGTTAAACTGTAGTCATCAGATAAAAGATTGTAAAGTTGATAAAAATAGCTCACATCTTCAGCTATGATTTTTTTCTGAGCTGATAACTTGCAGTTATCATTGATGAAATTAAAAAAACTTCTACTCATATGGCAAATCACTAGCAGAAAGAAGATATTTCGGTTCATTTATATGTTCAGTTTACTTGTGTGTTCACCTGTGCATTATGCTCTGTACATGATTCTTATTTTCCTCCTACATTTTTCCTTCTCTATCATGTTCTTGTAACTAGTACATTCCTACAAAAGCATTAAGCTTTTCTGATTCAGGAACTGTATCTCCTTTACTCACATAAAGCTTTTTTATTTGTGCTTCACCTAGAATTCATCTATCAAGTAATGTATTCTATTTGTAACTGTGTACCCTTAGTATCCATTTCTGAAATTTTGTAGTTGTAAGTATATCAAAATCTTATTTATCCAAATTATTTAAATAGAAGTGAGTTTTTAAAGCTCTGTGACATGAAAACTAGTAACTATAATAGAGCCCTCTAAACATTGAGAACTTTTCTGTTTGTTTTGTTCAACAGGGCAAAGTGCTTGGACAAATGGTATTAGACTTCCAAATAAAAGGTGTTTCTGACTGCAAGTCATTGGCAGATGGATAAAAGAGCTTTGGCACTGAGAAACTTACTGTTTCTTAGCACAAATGCAAAATTGAATCCAAGGTAAAAAGATGTATGCATTATAAACAAACATCAGCTTGGTGGACTGAATACCAGAATTAATAATGTGATCATTGGAAGGTAGAAGACAGTAAGTGATTTTTAACACAGAACTGTAAACAATAACAATTTAACATAAGACAGACAGGAAGGTTGAAAGATATATCCTCTAGGCATTTGATAAAGATGTTCTTTAATTCTGTAAAGCATATACTTTAAAACCTTAATAAGCTGTGATTTGTTTAATAATATATTAACTTTTAGAGTATCCCTCTTGGATACCCAAATCCAAGCTCTGTTAATCTTGTAATTTGTTTAAAGATTTTCTTCCTCTTCCTTCAAAATGTTGTTTATACATATTATTATCTATTCCAAGTAATCTTCATGCATAAATATACAGATTAAGTTCAGGTACAAGCAAGCAGTCCATCAATCTCTTATATAATTTTAACATATTTGTGGCATCCTCACACTGATTTTGAAAAAATATAAAAATTTGAATATTTTATCCTTTTCAGTAGGAGAAAGTTTGAATGTTAATAGTGACCTAATACTTTGAACTCAAATTAAGTTCATTGGCTATAAAACTACTTTTGCATTTTAGTCCAGGGAACTAACCACTTTTAGCTTCACTATAAGAATTTTCTGTTTCATAGTAAATAGATTGGTGATAATTTTGAAGCAATTTGACATAATAAAAATGTGAATAAGAATTTTAATGATTTATCTTGATAAGCCTGATTTTTCCCTAGTGTCCATCATGAACAGGACCCCCTCAATGAGCACCTTGCCATCCCTTTAATACTAGAGGTTGACATCACTGAGGAAGAGCCAATTGTTTCTTAACAAATGAGAAAAATCAAGTTCCTCAGGACATGACTATAAAATTTACTATAAACAAATGCTCTGAATAGGAATGGAACTCAGAACTTTCTCATTTTCATTAAGATCTATGCCATAAGCCAATGGCCTGCTGTCATTATGTCAACTTATTGTACATTATCAACTCTCATGAGCTTCCTGATTCGAATCTTGAGGCATGTATACAATCTTTGCCAATGGGTTGGGTTTGGGAGTTTTCTTTTTCAGTCCATGGCACAAACAAAAGTAAGTGGGTTAATGGGCAATACTATCTTCTTGACTTCCACTTCCAGAAGTTTCCAAAGCTCCATTTCTTATCTGCTTCCTCCTCTCCTGACTCAGAGGAACAACAATCCTTACTCATCACCAGCTCTTCCACCTGGAGCTTTGATCCCATCACGTCCCACCTTCTCTGGGACTGACTTCCATCAGCTTATCTTTTCCGTTTCCCCTGATTTCCCTTCCTTTTACGTATGAATAGCTTGGTGTGCTGCTGCTGCTGCTGCTGCTAAGTCGCTTCAGTCGTGTCCGACTCTGTGTGACCCCATAGACGGCAGCTCACCAGGCTCCCTTGTCCCTGGGATTCTCCAGGCAAGAACACTGGAGTGGGTTGCCATTTCCTTCTCCAATGCATGAAAGTGAAGTCGCTCAGTCTGTCCGACTCTTCGCGACCCCATGCTTGGTGTATTCCCCATTAAAACAAACAAAAAGAAATAAACAAGAAAACTTCCATTTGATCCTTTTTTTTTTCTTTTCTTTTCTTTACTGCAGAATTTTTGGAAATAATCATCACCATTTGTTGCCTAGCCCTTCTATTTCCATAACTCCTCCTCTCTCCACCCTCTGCAGTATGGCTCCCAGAAACTACCCTGCACTAGGCCTTCCTTACTGCCTCCTCCAGTGGTTCCTAGACTTCCTTGCTAGCTCGTCTGCACCGGAGCTTCTGAGTCGTCCCTCGGGGGAAGACTTTCTTCAGCCTCCCCTTCTTCCTCCGGCACCTTGGCACCTTCACGCCGCCTTCCCTTTCTGCACAGCTCTGTCCTGGCTGCCCTCTCTCCCTAGGCTGTGTACTGCCCCTGGGCAGTTTCGTCTCCTCCAAAGACTTCACCTACCACGCAGATGCTTCTGAAGCTCACAACTCTTTCTTGGCCAGACTGTTCTTTGGAGATCTTGTTTCACCATTCATCTGCCTACTAAACATCGCCACTGGCAGAGATTCTTGAAACAATAGATCCGAAATTGATTTCATTTTCTTGCTCCCACAAACCTATTCTTAACACTGCCTTTCTCCTCTCTGTGACGGGTTTCACTCTGTCCACTTGCTCCAGCAAGAAACGTCAGAGTCACTCCTGGTCCCTCTTGTTCTTTCACTTTCACCACCGCCATTACCGTGTGGTCTCCAGAGCGTGTCGGTCTGTGTCCAAAACTAGTTTTCAACTTTTCCCTCCGCCCCTCGTCTCCTGCTCCATATTCTAGCTCCGCCCCCTTATTCTAGTTCTGTCCCTGGACTGCTCAATGACCTTCTGATTCCAGCTTCTCTCCCTTCTTCCAGTCCAGATCTTTTCTGACCCTTTCTTGAAAGCCTCTTAAGCCCCCTACTGCCTGCAGAATAAAAGCTGAGCTCCCAGTATGGTCCAAGAGGCCTTCACAGCCCCCTTAAAGCTTCAGGTGGGGCTTAGCCTCTGCTCTTAGAGAAGGACACACCTTATGCTCTGGTTGAGCTGCACTATTGCTCTTTGCAAACGTTTTAAAAACATCTTGTCCATGTTTCTTTAGTCTGCCTGGCCATTTGGCACTAACTTACCTCTGTCATGTGTGCATAACACTCCAGCTCCTCTTGGTAAAACTATGAGGCTATCCCAACTCCCTCTTTCCCTGCCCCAGTTAGAATAAACTGTTCCCTCTTCCATGTCCCAGCAAGTACCTATGGTGCATGCTACCATTTTAGCACATCACACTGAATTATGGAAGTTTATTTAGGACTGACTCCTCCCAGCCAGGTTTCATGTTTCATTAAGGAAGGGACAACACCTCAGTCACTGTCGTATTTCTGAGCCACGCAGAACCTCAGACGAANTGGTGCATGCTACCATTTTAGCACATCACACTGAATTATGGAAGTTTATTTAGGACTGACTCCTCCCAGCCAGGTTTCATGTTTCATTAAGGAAGGGACAACACCTCAGTCACTGTCGTATTTCTGAGCCACGCAGAACCTCAGACGAACTAAATACTTGTGGAGGTAGATTATAGATTCAAATTCTCCCATCCCCATTCACAGACTTTCCTACTACTGTATAGATCTTTGCTGACTCTTGCAAATTTACAAGTGCTGTGGATTATCAGTGGATTACTAAATGTTTCAGAATGAAAACTATTATGTAGCCATCATTTCTTGAATAAGAACTAGGTGTTGCTCTTAATAATATAATGTATATTCATGCTTTAATCCTTACAACAACCTTGGGAGATAGGAATCATATTTATCATCATACTCATTTTAAAGGGGAGAAGATTGAGATCAGAGGGCTTAAGTAAGTTACCCAAGGCCACAGAGTTAAGTAAAAGAGCCAGGATTTGAACCCAGGCAACTTGGCTAGATATTCTTAGCAACTTCCCTATTCTGTTTCTATTCAGCATGCTGACCCAGCCTACCCCTCAATTTTTACCTATTTGGGAAAACAAATGCATGTAACTTCAGGAATACACAGATATTATGACTCAGCATACTTCATCTAATCTATTTGGTAATATTTTCTGATATAAATAATTTTTTATATATACTCTATAATTTTAAAGTAGTTAAATAAAACAAATTATGTTAATATTTTATCATTATGATTTACTTTATAAATTTGATATCTGACTAGCAAAAAATATTAAATGTATTACTCTTTTCTTTCTTAAAGAAGTGTGGAAATTTTAGAGTCAAAGGGATTTTGAAGATCACTCAAAAAATGAGCCTTTATCCAAAGCAATGCAGTCTTAACACAGGAATGATTCTGAAATATTAGCCAATAGAATTATGAGTATTAACCAATCCAATTATGAGTAATTTATAATTAAAATCTAAAATACAATGGTTAAGATAAAATTGTAAATAGGAGTTTTTATTGAATGTCCACCATGACCTTGGAACATTTATGAATATTGTTTTAATCAAAGATAATATTCTAGATAATACTGCTGAAATGAGTTTTAAAAAGTCACATTTTTGGTCAAGTACATTATTAAATTAGCTCTTTAGCAATAAATCTTTTTTACTTTGGTAATAAATCACTCTTTCTTTAATTATTCTTCCTTAATTTGGTATTCTAAAAAAAGAATAAACCTCTGCTAGATATTCTACATTGGAGGATTAAATAAATAGAGAAAAATCTTTCCATTTAATCTGTTAAGATTTGTTCCATTTAAACAATAAAGCAAAATACTTCACTAAATTATAGTTAAGCCTCACTTTACCTTTTTTTAAAGAACAAAACCCAGAAATTGTTATTTGCAAACCATAAAAGACATATAAGGAAGTCTGATCCCTTTCAACAAAAGTAAACACAAATGCAGGAGAAACCATAGTCCAAGGAATCACAGTTTAGATTTTGCTGTCTTCTACTTGACTTGGTGGTGAGGCGTGCAGGACTATTCAGACCTATTGCTACACTGAATTCCAGGAAGTTCAGGAGGTGAAGAGATAAGTAGAGTCATCACCAATCATCTATTCCATAAATGACTAGACCAGGGCATGAAAAGTTTAACCAATATACTTAAACCACATAGTAAGTTGTGACAATATTCTTGGTGACGTAAGACTGAGTGTAGGAAATCTCGTACAGATGCTGAGAGAGTTTAAGTCTGGTTAAACCTCTGGGCCCAGTGCCTGGGTTGCCTTCCATTGGCTCCACTGCTGCTGAGTCTACCTTGGCACAAGAGGCTCTTGCCTGTTTGCTTTGGTTATTTATTCTTCTGTGGGATGCAGGTCCCTGGAGGATGAGATGAGTGACCTAGGAGCCCTGAACCCACGTTCATGCTGGCAACAAGACTGCCTACCCAGGTTCCAGAGCACAGTTAGGACTGTGATTTGCTGGCCTCCAGTAAGGCTAGTGCCCTTAGAAGATACACAAAAACATATCAGATTCATTGCCTTAGGAAGTAAATAAGTAAAAGAATGAAGATGGGAAAAGAGAAAATGTTAAGATATATGTGTTAGAAGATGAAATAATTATGACTAAAGGACAGATAGCTATCCTGGTTTATTATTTTTGAAAGTTAAACTAAGTGAACGTTAAAATTGCAGTGATTTCTGATTTAAACTCCTATGTGGATGAAAACATTTTCATGGATTTTTAAATTTAAAGAAAAAAAGTTATTGAATNTGGTTTATTATTTTTGAAAGTTAAACTAAGTGAACGTTAAAATTGCAGTGATTTCTGATTTAAACTCCTATGTGGATGAAAACATTTTCATGGATTTTTAAATTTAAAGAAAAAAAGTTATTGAATGTATTTTCCTTATTAATTCTGTGTGATCTTGATCTCCGGTGGCCTTGGCTTGCAGTAGCTTGAAGCAGGGTTTCCATTCCCAGCCAAAGATTTAAGGTCAGGTTGCAACAGTAAGAAAGTTGAATCCTCACCACTAGATCAGTGGTTGGTGACAAGGACCTGGTCCTTTGGCTTTACAGAAAAGAATTTCCCACAAAGATCAAAATCAGTGAAACAGGTAAGGTGTTTATTAGGAGGAAAAAGAGTTCTGTATGTGTGGATAGACACATGGGCAAATTCAGAGAGAGTCTCAGCCTCAGGTAGTTTAAATCACTTATATGGGGAGTTCTCCTGGGTTTCCTTTGGCCAGTCGTTTTGATTTGCCCTGTTCAGAGTCTGTATTTGGTATATCCCAGGGTCATCTTGTGTGAGAGCCTGCATCTCTCAACCACGATGGATTTTGGCAAAGAAGCCTGTGGGTAAACTTAGCATCACTCTTCTTTGGACCTCCAAGGAGCTTGCTAGCTGGGAAGGCTTCCTTGACTTCGAGAAAGAGAATATGTGGTCTCTTCCCTTTTATCTGAGCAGGGCCCAGCCTCCTCTCCTGATTGTCCCGCCATGGATTTTGGAGTGTCTGTCTGAGTGGAATCTATTCAAACTGTTTTCCTCAGTGCCGGGGGCAGGGAGCTACCTCCTGCCTCAGTGCAATTTCCATTCTGCTCACATTCTTCACAAATGAAGTCTAGATGGAAATAAAATAAAAGTAACTTTATATAATCTGACATGAAGGCAAGTCATTCCAAAAGGCAACCAGAGTAAAAATAAGAACTTAACTCAAGCACAAAGTTCCGTGCCTACAATGGAGAACACAGGCAAACTAGTTCTTCAAAAGAGAGCTACCCACTTGGAGTACACCCGGTTAAGAAGTATGACAATTTAAAATCCAATTTCCCTTTTTTACAACTGCTTGAGCTGTGTAGGTATGAATCAGCTTTAGCTGAACTACACTGAATTTTCTTTTAGCATGGGGTGGGTAAGAGTAAATACAATTACAAAAATACCAAAATGATACACTTCCCTTCAAATTAACTTTAGAAATTAAAGATACGTTATTTCTTTCAAAAAGCAATAGTATTTGTTGATACAAAATATTGATAAGACTGTTTATATTATTTTAAATTTCTGGACATATATTATCAAAAAAGCATATATTATCGATATATTGATTGAACATATATTATCAAAAGAGTCACTGATTTCCAGCACCAACTGCTGCCAAACCCCTGCTCAGCCTTTTTCTTCTTCTTGTGTAATTACTGCTTCACTGGAGTATGAATGATTTCTTTCATATTTTTTTTTAATCCAATGAGACATTGCATGTTTTAAAGCAATTATTGTGAATGCTATTTAGATTTTCTAAGCACTGGACAGTGATTTATCTTTTCTGTTAATTACTCCCTGTGAAAATTCACAAAGAACAAGAGCTAAGACTCTCTGAAGGGCCTGGGTAATTTGATTTTCATTGGCCCAGGGACTACTCACACTCTAGGGATTTGGAGAGCATCTTTTTATCACCTCAGGACATTTCACACATGAGGCCTCATGAGTCCCACAAATCATCAGGTAGGAGTAGTGAAGGCAAGGCTGATGTTAAGAAAGTCCTGTCTTCAGTTACCTGCCAGGTTACCTTTAGGATGTCTATGCATTTAGAAAGAATTTTTGAAATATGCACTTCACAGAGCATTCATCACCATTCCTGGTGCTTATCATTTCTGATGATTGCCTATGCTGTCCTATTTGGAATATAACAGTACCTGATTTTTCTGTACAGCTCCTATATGAGTACAGTGGTGTGGTAAATGTCTTTTGAAAATGTCGCCAAAGGTTATTACTGTCACATTTGCCTTTGTTAACAAACTTGGGTCACCCAATGTTCATATTCATATTGCTTTACAATGGTAGATTATAGAATCAAAAGGAAAGAAGATGAATTTGTAAGTTAGTTCCTCTCTTCTCGAAGTTATTAAGAAGTAACATTTCTTGCCATTTACTATTTGTAAAGTGAAATGTGCTTTACATGTCATGAGTATAACTGTCATTCTTTGGTATAACATTTTATCATTTCTAAAATCGACAGCTGGGGTTTTATTGTACCTTGTGAGACGTACTTTCAAATAAATGGCAGGCTTTTAATCTTTATTTTTATGAATTATTAAGAACTTACTTGGCGGTGAGCAGTGGGAGGTCTAGAGCTTGTCTCTCTGCCCGTTGTGCTCACCTCCAAAACACATACGTACCTGCTTTCTGCTCACCCCTTGATTGGCTCTGTGCTGAGACACTGGAACGGGGTCTGTGAGTAAAATCATGTCTCTGTCTACTCTGCATTCTTGGATGATGGTGTTGTCTCTCTGCCTTACTCTGCTTCACTGATGAGTATACAGATGATGTTAGAGATGGGTCTTGTTTTATGAACTGCATATAATCCTGCAGAGAAGTATTCCCCTAATCCCAAAACTGCCCTCTGAATATTATTCGTATTTTTTTGAGAAATGAAATTCTGGCTCATAGGTAGCAAATGACTTGTCTGAGTTCATTTAGGTGTGAATGGCAACAGAAGGCTTTACACTCAGGATTTCTGCACCCTCCTCTGCATGACAACTGCCTTGACCTGTTATTAATTGATAGCAAGCTGTATTCACTTACAGGATTATGATTTTTGCAATCAGTTCAGTCATTCAGTTGTGTCCAACTCTTTGCGACCCCATGGACCAGAGCACACCAGGCCTCCGTGTCTATCACCTATTCCCAGAGTTTACCCAATGTCATGTCCATTGAGTCAGTGATCATCCAACCATCTCATCCTCTGTTGTCCCCTTCTCCTCCTGCCCTCAATCTTTCCCAGAATCAGGTTCTTTTTAGCCTTCAATCTTTCCTGGCATCAGTGTCTTTTCAAATGAGTCAGCTCTTCACATCAGGTGGCCAAAATATTGGAGTTTCAGCTTCAACATCAGTCCTTCCAATGAACAGTCAGGACTGATCTCGTTTAGGATAGACTGCTTGGATCTTCTTGCAGGCCAAGGGACTCTTAAGAGTCTTCAACACCACAGTTCAAAAGCATCAGTTCTTTGATGCTCACCTTTCTTGGACTCAGAGTGAGTCCAACTCTCACATCCATACATGACTACTGGAAAAACCATAGCCTTGACTAGATGGAGTGCCTGATGAACTATGGATGGAGGTTCATGACATTGCACAGGAAACAGGGATCAAGACCTTCCTCAAGAAAAAGAAAGGCAAAAAAGCAAAATGGCTGTCTGAGGAGAACTTACAAATAGCTGTGAAAAGAAGAGAAGTGAAAGCAAAAGAGAAAAGATATACCCAATTGAATGCAGAGTTCCAAAGAATAGTAAGGAGAGATAAGAAAGCCTTCCTCAGTGATCAGTGCAAAGAAATAGAGGAAAACAATAGAATGAGAAAGACAGAGATCTTTAAAAGAAAATTAGAGATACCAGGGGAATATTTCATGCAAAGATGGGCTCGATAAAGGACAGAAATGGCAGGGACCTAACAGAAGGAGAAGATATTAAGAAGAGGTGGCAAGAATATACAGAAGAACTGTACGAAAAAGATCTTCATGACCCAGATAACCACGATGGTGTGATCACTCACCTAGAGCCAGACATCCTGGAATGTGAAGTCAACTGGGCCTTAGGAAGCATCACTATGAACAAAGCTAGTGGAGGTGATGGAATTCCAGTGGAGCTGTTTCAAATCCTAAAGGATGAGGCTGTGAAAGTGCTGCACTCAATATGCCAGCAAATCTGGACAACTCAGCAGTGGCCACAGGACTGGAAAAGGTCAGTTTTCATTCCAATCCCAAAGAAAGGCAATGCCAAAGAATGCTCAAACTACCACACAATTGCACACATCTCACATGCTAGTTAAGTAATGCT
>SJYV01015399.1:4542-23173 GCA_006410875.1 Neotragus pygmaeus | reverse complement strand
ATGTCTGACACTTGCAGGCTTTTTCCTCCGTTTGGAGACCTCTGGCCTTCCTGCCTGTTACCCTCTCACAGGCTTCAACAATATGTGAACCAAGAACTTCCAGATGTTCAAGCTGGATTTAGAAAAGGCACAGGAACCAGAGATCAAATGGCCAACATCTGTTGGATCATAGAAAAAGCAAGAGAATTTCAAGAAAACATCTATTTCTGCTTCATTGACTATGCCAAACCTTTGACTGTGTAGATCACAATAAACTGTGGAAAATCCTTTAAAAGATGGGAATACCAGACCACCTGACCTGCCTCCGAAGAAATCTGTATGAAGGTCAAGAAGCAGTAGTTAGAACTGAACATGGAACAACAGATTGGTTCTAAATAGGAAAAGGAGTATGGCAAGGCTGTATATTGTCCCCCTGCTTACTTAACTTATATGCAGAGTACATCATGAGAAACTCTGGGCTGGATGAAGCACAAGCTGCAATCAAGATTGACAGGAGAAATATCAATAACCTCAGGTATGCAGATGACACCACCATTATGGCAGAAAGCAAATAACTAAAGAGCCTCTTGATGAAAGTGAAAGAGGAGAGTGAAAAAGTTGGCTTANTAAAAGATGGGAATACCAGACCACCTGACCTGCCTCCGAAGAAATCTGTATGAAGGTCAAGAAGCAGTAGTTAGAACTGAACATGGAACAACAGATTGGTTCTAAATAGGAAAAGGAGTATGGCAAGGCTGTATATTGTCCCCCTGCTTACTTAACTTATATGCAGAGTACATCATGAGAAACTCTGGGCTGGATGAAGCACAAGCTGCAATCAAGATTGACAGGAGAAATATCAATAACCTCAGGTATGCAGATGACACCACCATTATGGCAGAAAGCAAATAACTAAAGAGCCTCTTGATGAAAGTGAAAGAGGAGAGTGAAAAAGTTGGCTTAAAACTCAACATTCAGGAAACTAAGATCATCTGGTCCCATCACTTCATGGCAAATAGATGGGGAAACAATGGAAACAGTGGCAGGCTTTATTTTGGGGGCTCCTAAATCACTGCAGATGGTGACTGCAGCCATGAAATTAAAACACATTTGCTACTTGGAAGAAAAGTTATGACCAAGCTAGACAGCATATTAAAAAGCAGACATATCACTTTGCTGACAAAGGTCCATCTAGTCAAGGCTATGGTTTTTCCAGTGGTCATGTATGGATGTGAGAGTTGGACCATAAAGAAAGTTGAGTGCCGGGGTTCAGCCCTGGTGGATCCAGGGTAATTCGAAGGGGAGACGGAATCAGTGTCCTAGAAAAAAAAACTTATTTAATTACATATATAGAGAAAGATTAGAAACGAATAGTGTAGTAGGAAAATTAGTGGAAAAAAAGAGGCTGAATAACTTGGTTTACATGGAATACCTATCACCACCTACGTAGGCCACAGGCATCTTTCCATTCTCCCGAAGGAGAGGAGGCACTGAGGCCTCCCCGGTCCAATCTTAGGAGCCCAGGCAAAATTAGCAGGCTTGGTGAGTACCCATGTACCAGAATAGAATTCAGCCAGAAGGGGAAAGAACAACACGGAGGAATCAGTCTTTCCAGAAACTGATCTGATTTCTTTATTTTTCAGGTTTGCTTATATACTTTTTTTTATACATAGAGATGAATACAGAGTCACACAGGGGTCACCAGACCTGACCCTTGTTAAAATCAGGTGCTTCATATAAAATTATACGAAGGTCTTATGGGTTTTACATCATCTTCTGGCCATGAGGCATGCTGACATTTTATGGCCCTTTCTGGTAATGGTCAGTCAACCAGAAAACTTATTTTTTTTCCAGGGGTGATTTTTTCCTTAAACCAAGCACCACCCTCCAAATAAAGTTGCATTCCTATAGGGTGAGGGTGTAGTGGGTTACAATCAAGAAAGGAATTTACTTAGCCTAAGGTTTAACATGATTAATCTTAAAGGTTAATACTTATTTTTCCTATATGCTAGTTATATTCATTATAAGGGCAAGGAATATGGAGATTTAGCAGCAAATATTGGCTCAACAAATGAAAAATCCTTCACCAATATAATTTCTAATCAACACACTATACTATACTAATAATTTTCTAACTTCTCAAAAGAGTCTGTATATAGAAAGTTTAGGGCATCTCGTGCCTCTCACGGTTGGGAGGCTGTAAACAATCACATGTGGCTGGATGAACCCGCTCATGCAGGCTAGAGAAACTACAGAGGAGTTTCTAAGTTGAAACACTCTTGTCACGCCCAGGAATTTTTATTAACTAGACCTGCAAGTTAACTCCTTCTCTGAGAGAAATGGTGATGGGGGAGAGCCCTTCATAAAGTCAGAGGTGTAGGTTAGAGCATAAAACAGTAAAGTTAGGTAGACTCTGGTTTTGGGGGTAGATGCTCGGGAACAGGGAGTTTCCTGAGGCTTGATCCCACCTTTGCATATGCCGAAGCCTCCTTCCTCATGACCTTTGCCATGGGCGGAGTTCCTCACACTGGCTCCTGGCAGTTGAGCACCAAAGAATTGATGCTTTTGAACTGTGGTGTTGGAGAAGACTCCTAAGAGTCCCTTGAACTGCAAGGAGATCCAACCAGTCTATCCTAAAGGAAATCAGTCCTGAATATTCATTGGAAGGACTGATGTTGAAGCTGAAGCTCCAATATTTTGGCCACCTGATGAGAAGAGTTGACTCATTTGAAAAGATCCTTTGCTAGAAAGATTAAGGGCAGGAGGAGAAAGGGACAACAGAAGATTAGATGGTTGGATGGCATCACTGACTCAATGGACATGAGTTTGAGTAAGCTCTGGGAGTTGGTGATGAACAGGAAGGCCTGGCCTGCTGCAGTCCGTGGGGTCCCAAAGAGTCAGACTGAGCTATTAAACTGAACTAAGGGTATGTGGATTGCTTTCAACTCATTCTTCATCCATTTGAATGATAATCAAAATTCTTCTTCAATATTCAGGAGAAAAATAAGTTGATGGACATAACTTCTTTCCCTCTGTCCTCATCTTTAGAAGACGTTCATCCCGGTGGGTTCTGTTGGACCAAAGTGGACCTCCCAATACTCCCAACCAATGAGACACGAGTCCCAGCGTGCGCCGCTCCAGAGTGTTCCCACCCCCCATTCTGTGTCCCCCGATTGTGGCCAGTGTTCCCCTAGCAGGTCCCCCTTCACTCCTGCTTTCTACTGTTGTTTTCTACAAGTGTGATTTTTTTCAAAGTAGATGATAGAGATAAAAACACAACGAGGAAGAGAGAAAGGACGCTCTGGTTGCGTCAGTAATCAACACATGAAAAGGATGGAATCGTGCTGTGTTTATGATGCTATTAATCTGGTCTCCCTGAGATCCACAACATGCAGTGGGCTAAGGCCAAGAGAGTAAAGAAAATTCATGAAAGAAATACAAATGTCTGATAAAAATATGGGGAAAATTCCATCTTATTGGTAGTTACAGAAATACAACTTGGTAACTTTGTGAATATGTATTACTGAAAGCAAAGGTCAGTGCAGACTTTTTTTTAAGATTGCACCCTTTAAATCTGTGACACGACTTTCTATCATTTATCATAAAGAAGCTACAAAAATAAATATCATTCACAGCATTATTTATGAGAAAACCAGAGCAGCAATAACAGGAAATGATTAAAATGGAAATCTAAACTCCAGGTCTTTTAGAAAATGTGTTTTTTAATTATTTAATAACATGTAAGAATGGTCACTATCTCATGCTAAGTCAAAAAGAATTCATAACCCTGTTTCACACAGTATGTCATGCACAGAGTTACTCCAGTTTTGCTCCCCACATTTACATTGTGTAAGCAAATTTTTTCACTATATAAGTCTAAGTTTTTATATGTGTATTTTCATGGGAGAAAATAATTAGAAGTATATATAATATGTATTGATTGTTTTATGTAACAAGTTGTACAATTTTCCTTATTTTTTCTATTTCTAATATATTCTACTGAGAACAAACTTCTTTTAAAATTGGCATAGAAACAGAATCATAAAAGTATTTTACTACTGAGAAAGTAACTAATGAGTTAATACCCTGATACAAAATTGGTGTTTTGGGTCTCACTTTTAATTATTACTTAGACTTCAAAATATTACTGAGTATGTAGCACACAGTTAGATATAACCGTGTTACCCCATTAACATAAGGGCAACCCAAATCATGATAAGAAAAGGAAATGTTAATCACTTTACTCCAAGAGAAAATCATATTTAGAAACTGCCATGAGCAAACTATACTCGACGTGATATGGATAAACTTACAGAGGACACTCTGGAACCACTTTAATACTGAAAGAAGTACTTCATCAAGAAGTCTCCAGTGTGTGGGTGAGAAATGATTAATGTTTCCCATCACTAAAATAAAAGATACATAGCTGGTGAATAGATGATGATGGCAGAGATAGACAGACACATAGGATGTAGACATTTTTAAAATAACACAAGAAAAGGAACAAAACACGGTTCAAAGTGAAAGACTTATTTACTTATTACATTTGTTCACTTATCACTATTATTTTCTCTATTCTGTAAAGAGAACCAAGAATCAGAATTTCTGAATTTTCATTCTCCGCTGGTCTTCTATGGGCATATATCACAAAAGGCACTCCACAAAAATTAGCACATTACTGGATTACTAGACATCCAGCCTCATGTCTCTATAAACATTCCTAATGAGTCAGATCAAGAAATCTTGTTTTTTCCCTCCAGTCTGAAGCCCAGACAAAGCATGAGTTTAAGAGAGACCTGGGTGATCAGTCATGCTCAACTCTTCCGTGACCCCATGGACTGCAGCCCTCCACGCTCCCCTGTCCATGGGATTCTCCAGTGGGTTGCCATCTCTTCCTCCATTGGATCTTTCCGACCCAGGGGCCAAATCCATGTTTCCCATGTCTCCTGCATTGGCAGGAGAATTCTTTACCACTAAGGCACCTGGAAAGCCCACAGGAGAGGCCTTCCCTGTGCTTATTATCCCCCCGGTCCCAGCAGGTTGCAACTACCTGGCTTTATAACTCAGAATTAATAGAATTATTTACAGGTATTTCCTCCCAGGTTGGAGGGAATGCTGGACCACATTTCATCACTACCCCAAGGAAGAATAATAAAATAAAAGATGAAATTCTAAATGGTAGAGAAACAAACAAACAAAAAAAATCTTGAAGAATATCTCTTCTAACCACATGGTTTTTCCACCCAAAAGCTCTATTTACTTTACTTATGTAAGTTTAAAAGTCCTGCCATAGTAGGGTTAAGTTTTCCACTATATTCCTTTACATGCCTCTTCCTTAAGGGTGAAGGAGGATGGGAAGTTTCATAACCCCCTGGAGGTTATGCTCCAGCTGCAATCACCCATTGCCTGGACAGTTTAAGTGAACAACTCATTTTGAAACCAGTGTAGACATGATTTTAATATGCTTATGCTTTGTTCCATCCTATATTCCCAATGTTGTTTTAAGATTAAAGGTGCTCTATGTTTGTGGAAACAGTGACCTAATCTCTAATTTACTGCCTAAACCAGACATTTCAGCTCAGCCCACTTCTAAATATAACTGCACACACGTATGTGACATGAATAGTGTGTTTCTCTGAAGATATGAGTGGTGACAGGAGAGATTTACAGACCTCAATCACAAAACCTGTTCCTCGGACCTTAGAACCATCACTCTCCTTGTTTTGTTTTGTTTCACTTATCTATTGTCACTGCTTCTGCTTGGCCTTATCCCACTCTAATAGCTTCATTTTCAATTCCATTCTTTCTTTCCTCTGGTAGCTATTCTTGGTGTGCACGCTAAGTTGCATCAGTCATGTCTGACTCCTTGTGACCTTATAGACTGTAGCCTGCCAGGCTTCTCTGTCCATGGGATTCTCCAGGCAAGAATACTAGAGTGGGCTGCCATGCCCTCCTCCAGGAGATCTTCCCTGATCCAGGGATCGAACCTGCATCTCCTGCATTGCAGGCAGATTCTTAACTGCTGAGCCGCCTAGGAAGCCCAATTATTCCATCAGTAAGAGTACATCTCAAGATTCGAGGTCTGTGTCAGAGACTGCTTGCTGATCACCAATCCTATTTCCTTGCATTTTAGGCCATGGTCAGGCTGTTTCCTAGCTTCATATACAGCCAGTGGGAATGACTTGTATATGTTCCAAGTCAGAACCATAAAAATATATTCTGGGCATAACCCGCCCTCCCCCCACTCTTTACAGGTGTCATGGCTGAACACTGGCCAGCAATGTGAAGGTAGTATAATGCTTTGGCGGCCTGAGTCCCTGAATAAAATATAAGGAACAGAATATCCTACATCTAGAAACTGATGTGGACCCGTGTGCTCTGGTTAGATGAGCAGGAAATAAATTTTCTCTGTTACACCAATGGAACTTGCGATTTGTTTTCTGTATCAATTAGCCTACAGTAAACCAACCGAGAAATTGGTGTTTTGAAGTGGGGTGCTGCCCTAATGAAACCCTAAAATGTGTGCATTGTTGCAGCAGAGAGGCAGCAGGGGTCCAGGAACACCAGAGGGTCTTGCCGTCTGTGCTGAGCTACTTGGCGAAACTGCGTCCAGGGCTAATGTGGTCAGCAGAGTAGTTGGGTCAGATGGAGAGTCGGAGCATGGTGTGTTTGGGCGGCTTTAGGCTGAGCCCAGCAGGTTTCCCAGGTGGCCCTAGTGGTAAAGAATCTTCCTGCCAGTGCAGGAGATGTAAGAAGCATGGGTTCAATCCCTGGCTTGGGAAGATCCTCCAGAGGAGGGTAAGGCAGCCCACTTCAGTATTTTTGCCTGGAGAATCCCACGGACAGGGCAGCCTGGCGGGCTACAGTCCATAGCGTCACACAGCCGAACACAGCCAAAGCAAGCTGGCTCTCATGCATGTAGGCTAAGCTTAGTGACATATGGGGGCTTCCCTGGTAGAGACTCCGCCTGCAATGCATGAGATCCTGGTTTGAATCCTGAGTCAGGAAGATGCCCTGGAGAAGGGATAGGCTCCCCACTCCAGTATTCTTGGGCTTCCCTGGTGGCTCAGGTGGTAAAGAATCCACCCATAATGTGAGACCTGGGTTCGATCCCTGGATTGGGAAGATCCCCTGGAGAAAGGAACTACCCACTCCAGTATGCTGGCCTAGAGAGACAAAACATCAGTGGTTTTCAAGCAGAAATTAAAGAAAATACAGAACATCTAAAAATAAAGAAAAGCCAACTGCTTATGGGTTCAAATAGAAGAGAATAAGACCAATTAGAGCTTTGAGCAACAAAGGTCAATACGACTCTTCAGTTGAACAGTGACCTCTAGCTGCATTAAATACTTTTAAGATGCCTTTTATTTAAGAATCATGGGAGGAAGAAGAAAAGACATGTCCGGGAATGAAACTGGGTGTGGTTTTCCCCCATGCAAGTGACCAGAAATAGATAAGTCAGAAGCACAATGGGAGGGTGTCACCCAAGAAATTGTGAGTCTGGCCTGAAAAAAAATCCTGTGATTGTTAGATGAGCCTTGAAAAATCCTTCAGGGGTTAAACTTTTCACAAGCCAGAAGCAAACTGCAAGCCGTGAGTCATTAAAGAGGGCATACGCCCTGTAACCTGCCTGAAGGGTAGCCATACAGAAGGGAAAAGAAAACCCTCACAAATAAGGATTCATTTTGGTTTTTTGCATAAAAGTCAACCTCCAAAACGAGCCTTTCAAAAAACAAATACGTGTAAGTTCACACAGTTTCTGGGGGTCAGGAATCCGGAGTCAGCTCAGCCAGGTGGTCTGGCTCAAGCTCTCTCGGGAGGGTTCGGTCATGGTGCTGGCTGGGGCTGTGACGGTCTGAAGTCTTATCTGGGGCTGGGATGTCTGCTCCTGGTGAGGCCTGACCTCAGACCCAGTGAGTCGATGCTGGTGGTTGGCAGAGGCTGTGGTTCCTCAGGCCAGGGCCTGGCCCCTGGGGCTGCCGCTGGGTCCTTAACCACATTCACCAGCTCCCCCTACAGAGGACACTCCCAAGAGAGAGCAAGGCAGAAGCCTTGCGTGGTCATTCCTGCAGCACCCCGTTGGTCAGGCAGCCCAGCCGCATCCAGTGTGAGAGAGGGTGGCACCGGACTTGTATTCGTTCTTAGTGTGGCTGTAATAAAGCACCACAAAGCAAGTGGCTTCAAACAGTCACTGTCACAGCTCTGCAGGCAAGAAGTCCAAATTCCAGGGGTCATCAGGGCTGCTTCCTTCTGGAAGGAAGAATCTCTTCCTTGCCGCTCTCAGAGGTTGCTGGCAATCCTTGGCCATCACTGGCTTGTAGGGGCTCTGCCTGCAGCTTCCCATGGGGTCCTATACTCTGTCTTTGGGTCTACAAATTTCCCTGTTTCTTGTAGAATTATGGTTGATGTGCATTGTTGAATGGCAGAAACCACCACAACATTGTAAAGCAATTTTCCTCCAATTAAAAAATAAGTTTTAAGAAAGTTCTCTCTTCTTATAGGGAGGGCCACAAGTCATTGGATTGGCAGACCCATCCAACCCAGTATGACCTCTCCTTAACTTGATTACATGTGCAAAAAAACCCTTATTTGCAAAATTAAAAAAGAAGAAGAAGAAGTTGCATTCTGAGATTCTAGGTAGAAATGGTGGGGGGTGGGGGGTGTGGAGACACTATTGGACCTTAACAGACATGACACCAGGAGCTGAGAATTGGGGAGGACCCCCTGGAAAGGTCACTGCTACAGTCGTCGATGTTGGGGTTTAGTTGCCGTCATCATTGTTACAGTAGTTATTTACCTTAATAGTCATTGGGTTTTTCGTTTTTACTCCTCAAATTCTCCTTGGCAATAGGTTCTACTCTGGTGGCTTTCACTACCAATCTGAAGCTGATGGAATACAAACTCCCACCTGCAGCTTTGATCTGTCTTTGAGCTCCAAACCACATTTTGATCTGCCTGGTTAACATCTTGATGCAGGATTCCCAAACCTTTGAAACATTTTCTAAACAGGAGTTCCTACATAATCCCCACAGGCACATGATAAACTACTCCCATTCCGATATATCATCAAGGCCCCTCTGGTGCCACTGTGAACAATTGGTAAATTCATTTCTTTGCATCCACCCATATCTTATTGTCACCACTGCCCACGTTCATAACTGGAGCTGATGGTCTTCCTCCTACCATCTTGCTTCTTCCAAATCTGGGCTATTTACAGCCACCAGCAGCAGGCTTGCTTCCATAAATCCAGAGAAAAAATGCCACTCCTCTGTTATAGTCAGTGGCTTCTATTTCAAATTTTTTACCCTGGTATTTAAAAGCCCCAGATTGATGGAGCTCTATCCCCACTAATATAACCTGTCCTTTGTCTGTCTTTACTCAAGTTGTTTCTTCTGCATGAACTGTCCTTCAGAATTCCCGGAATGTTTTAAGTGATCTCTCCAGTTGTAGATACTTTAAGAAACTATTTCACAGAATTTTTTCTTGAAGTATTCACAGATAAAACTTGCTTCTCCCTTCCTTTAGCTTCAGTATAGTGTGCCTCACTTACTGTATATCTGCATCAGAATAGAATCATTTGCAGACATACCTGACTCCCTGACCAAATGGTAAGATTTTAGAGAAAGGGGCAGATTCCTGGGCATTTTGCTAACCCCAGGTCCAGTCGGACGTGACCTTCCCCAAAGCAGAAGTTTGATAAGTGCCTACTGAATATGTGTTGAATAAATTATTACTGAAGTATTTTATATTTAAAGTTACGAGTATTGAAGGCAAATATTCAACTAGTCACAGTTTTGCCACCAAAATCCCATTAAGGCTTATTTGTTCCTTCCATTGTAAGGAATTTCCATGATCACCATCTAAGTTTAAAATGTCAGTGTGTTCGCTTCGTCAGCACCTATACTAAAATTGGAAGGATACAGAGAAGATTAGCATGGCCCCTTCGCAAGGATGACATGAAAATTCTTGAAGCATTCCATATTTTTCCTGTGTATAGAGAGATAATGAGAACCTACTCTATAGCGCAGGGAACTTCACTCCATGCTCGCTCTAGCAAAGAGGGGATATACATGTGCATAAAGCTGATTCACTTTGCTGTATAGCAGAAACCAGCACAACACTATAAAGCAACTATACGCCAATGAAATATAACTTTTTTTAAAAATTTAATTTAAAAATTCAGCAGTCAGTTCCATGATATTAGAGAAAGAAAAAGAGAAACAGGGGAAAAGATAGGTATCCTACTTATCATCCTGTAATCAGAGGAAGATATTGATTCTGAGTTTTTAAGTGCTTTTCAAAAGAAGTTCAGGACACTAGAATGAGTGTGAGTTTGGTCTTCTTTGGTCTGGCTACTTTTCTTCCCCAAATGATAGTTGATGGAAGATGCTCTGGCCGTGACGGGCACTGGAAGTGTTTTCATTAGGTCTCTCGGAGATTCACCCCCTTTCAGAGAGTATTTCCTGTATTTCACACAGGAAAACGTTACTTTTAGATGAGCCCACGAGGGCGTCCCAGACAACCCGGCTGGAATGTGTGTCAGACACTCGAGAAGAGCGAAATCAGAAAGGCTTAATCCAGTTTCCTTGTTACATTTTTTTTCTGAAAGAGTACATTTTCACCAGCGCCAGAAACCAGGGGACGAGATTCGGACAATGGATTAGAAAGGTCCATATTTGTAATCTACCTAATGCCTTTTGCTGGGAAATATTACACACTTTTCATTTGATACAGCCACGAGAAACATTGCCAGTTCACTCCTTCACCCCCTGCTTTGCAGCAGAGAACTCACAAAGTGACTCTGAGGAGCAAGGCTCTGGAGAGGGCTTCCCCAGACACCGAGGCTCCTCGGCATGCCTGTCCACACGGCTCCTGAGAACGGCTTGCGGTTTCCTCACGCACACCTGACTTCCGGCCTCACCCTCACTTGACTTCCGGCCTCACCCACACCTGACTTCCGGCCTCACCTTCACTTGACTTCCGGCCTCACTCTCCTGTGCCTGATTCTGGTCCTTACTCCTGGTGCATTCGACCCAGAGAGGCCCAGGGCAAGACGGGCCACCAGGCAGGCCGGTGGCTGTGGACCCCTCTGCCCACAGCACCGAACACCCCTGCCCTCCACCTGGGATGTTCCTGTTCCTCATCCATTTCCTTCCTCCCATTTCCTACCCAAACCAGCTTCTGCAGACTCTGCTTTTTCTTTAGGAGGGAATTTTGCTCTCTAACCGGTAGCTGACTGACAGTCCTGAGTCCAGAGCATTTGTTCCGGGAGCTGGTTGGCCTTGGCTGTTACAGGTGTTCTGAGAAGGGAGACTATATAGCAGTTAGGGTCCTGTGGAATCCAGTCCAATATATTTCAATGTTGTTTTTAAAAACAAGTAGATTTTCTATAGAATTCATCTCATTAATTCATAATCCAGGGATTTCGATCAGCTTGAAACCTGTTTATTAATTCAGTAAATAAGCCATCAGATAAGCCAACTGCTGTCATGGCGATGAAGACCGCTATGTGTGTAGGGCAGGTTATACCCTCAACGTTCTTATGGTCTAGAGACTCTTCAGAAAATCTGTTGCACTGTTGATTCACGTGCTCGCGTATCTGAAGAGGAGACTCACACAATTCGTGGAAAGGGATTCGATGCCTGTGCAGCCCAAAAGTTTCCTGCTTAGCCTTTCCAGGTGGCACATCCCAAGAACTCAATAAATGTTTGGTATTACCATCATGTAAGTGGTTGAAGTAGAATTATAGTCATAGTCAAATGAACTTTTAAAATATGATTGATGCATACTCAGAGAGACTGCACGTAGTAAAATTCCAACAGCAAGGGCAAAAATCAACTTCTCATACAGCCTGGCCAACACTGAGTATTCATCACTGTTCAATGGCTCCCAACCTGTTATTTGAGAATGTCATTTGAATTGTCCATTTTTTTTTAATATGAGGGTGACCTTTACTTTTATCAAATGCTTTACTAGTCAATTGTAGTTCTTCTTGAGAGTTCAGTGTGCCTGTCCTCTGGTTCTTGAGGTTTTTCCAATGAAGCCTTCTAAAGTTGATGACATATTAGAATGACATGCAAGACATAAGCCGGGGGTGAAGAGGCAGCCCCCTTTTCAGCAGCATCTTCAGGAGGGAAAGTGGAATTATAATACCTGGCAGTGAGAGAGGCTGAGACCAGCGAAAGCTACCATTTATTGAGACCACTATGTATTAACAATAGGCCGGCTTCCCTGGTGGCTCAGGGGTAAAGAACCTCCCTGCCACTGTGGAAGATGTAATAGACCTTGGTTCCATCCCTGAGTTCAATCCCTGGGTCAGGAAGATCCCCTGAAGGAGGAAATGGCATGCCACTCCAGTATTCTTGCCTGGAAAATCCCGTGGACAACGGAGCCTGGTGGGCTACAGTCGATGGGGTCGCAAAGAGTCGGATATGACAGTGACTAAGCAACAGCATGAACCATTCCTTTATTTTTCAGACAGAAAACTGAGAACCTAAGTGACAGTGATGCAAGTAAGGTAACTTGGGCTAATTCATGAGGTCTCCCTTTCTACCTTCAGGGCATAAACACATGGGTTCTGGGGCCAGGTGGCCAAATACTGATTCCTGGATCTATCAGTTACCTGTGCTGTGCCCCTGAGCAAGTCACCTAGCCATTCTGTGCCCCCAGTTTCCTCAGCTGTGAATGATCATTGTATCCACCTCATAGAAGCCCCATGGACAGAAGAGCCTGGCGAGCTGCAGTCCACAGGGTCCACAGAGTCAGACAGGACTGACGCGGTAGTGCCTGCACACACATACACACACACACACGTACATAGGATTTATCGGGGTTTCCCAGGTGGCTCAGTGATAAAGAACCCACCTGCCAATGCAGGAGACACAAGAGATGTGGGTTCGATCTCTGGGCTGGGAAGATCCCCTGGAGGAGGGCACGACAACCCGCTCCACTACTCTTGCTTGGAGATTCCCATGGACAGAGGACCCTGCTGGGCTGCAGTCCACAGGTTCACAAAGAGTTGGACACGACTGAAGGGACTTAGCATGCAGCGCACACACATGGGATTATCCTGAAGACTAAATGAGACATAATACACAACAGGCAACAATCTATCAATTTTTTCTCTCAGTTTATTAAAATCAAAATCTCTGCTGTGAAAGTAAATGTGTCAGTGAGTATGATCATCTATCCCCTTTCTATTGATTTAAGGATTTTGAAGCTGTGGAGTTAGGCAAATAAGGGACATGATTTTTAAATCTTCTTGAGGAAATANAACAATCTATCAATTTTTTCTCTCAGTTTATTAAAATCAAAATCTCTGCTGTGAAAGTAAATGTGTCAGTGAGTATGATCATCTATCCCCTTTCTATTGATTTAAGGATTTTGAAGCTGTGGAGTTAGGCAAATAAGGGACATGATTCTTAAATCTTCTTGAGGAAATATTGCTTTTATTATTAAGCAATCTCCTTCTTTATTCTTCTTATTGCTTTTCTCTATAATTTTTTCAGATATAGTTAATCTAGCTTTCTTTAAAATAACAACTCCCTGCCTTATCTTTTCACCTTTCTATTTCGACCCTTCTATAGCCTTGTGTTTTAGGTACATAGATAATGCTTGTAAACAGCAGGTAGCTAGACTTTCTTTAATCCATTCTGAGAATATTTGTCATTTAATAGATGAATTTCATCCATTTAAATTATTAAGTTTATTCCTAAGTATGTCATCTTTTGGTTGCTGTTATAAATGGGGTTTTCTCCTCCATTATACTCTAATTATTTTTTTCTGTGTATGAAGACTATTGATTTTTGTGTGTAAAGTTTATATTCTACTACCCTGATGAATTCTTTTATGCTTTGAGTTAGTTTTATTATTATTTCTTTAGGGCTTTCCAAGCAAGCTTTCATATCAGCTGTTAATAACGGTTTCACTGTCCTTCCAAGTCTTGTGTCCCTAATTGTTCTCTTTCTTAATTGCACTGGCTTCACATGTGTGTGTGTGTGTGTGTGTGTGTGTGTGTTAGTCGCTCAGTCGTGCCCGACTCTTTGCGACCCCATGGACTGCAGTCCACCAGGTTCCTCTGTCCATGAGATTTTCCAGGCAAGGATATTGGAGTGGGTTGCCATTTCCTTCTCCAGGGGATCTTCCCAACCCAGGGATCAAATCCGGGTCTCCTTCACTGCAGGCAAATTCTTTACTGACTGAGCTACAAGGGAAAGCTTCACATAAATTGCTTAATATTCTTGCTTCTGACCATGAAGAGAAAATCTCTTGTCTCCCCATTAACAGTCTGATGCTAAGACTAAGTTATTATATTGGGATGGCCAAAAGTTTTTTTTGTTTTGTCCATAACATCCTCCAGAAAAACCAAACAAACTTTTTGTCCAACCCAATATATTGCAATGTTAAGAAAATCTTCACCTATACCTTTTTTCTTAAACGTTTTTAATGGCAGATGTTTAATTTTGCCAAACAATTTTAAATCAAAATTGGAGATACTTATATCTTTCTTCTTGAACTCATTAGATGAGGAGTTACAGTAATCGATTTCCTACTATGTCTGATTTGCGTTCACAGTATACATCCCACTTAGTCATGGTATACTTATTTTTAAGGCAGTTTCAACCTGCTTACTAATATTATAATTAGTATTTGCACAATGTTCATAAACAACACTGATCTAGATTTTATTTTTTACATATCTGTGACAATGTTAATCTTGAGTCATAAAATTGTTTTAGAAATTTTCATTCATTTTCTACAATATTTTTTCAGCTTTGAGGTTATCTGGTCATCTAATGATTCAGTGGAATTCTCCTGTGACAGACTCCTATGGTCTAGAAAACTTTCCTATTTCTTCTATGGGAATGGATAGAAGCTTTCTGTTTCTACTGGGATTAACTTGGATACATTTTGTTGTCCTAGGAAATTGTTCATTTCACTGAGGTTTTCCAATATTTCCATAGAAGTGTAAGAAATGTTTTCTCTTCTTTCAAATTCCTATAAATAGATGTCTTGTGTATTTGTGCTTTCTCCCGTTTTTTTCTCGGGGGAGCTGGCTGGTGGATTTTCTTCTTTTCTGTCTTTCTCTCTCTTCCTTTGCTGAAGCCCCTCACTCGCTGGTGANAATGTTTTCTCTTCTTTCAAATTCCTATAAATAGATGTCTTGTGTATTTGTGCTTTCTCCCGTTTTTTTCTCGGGGGAGCTGGCTGGTGGATTTTCTTCTTTTCTGTCTTTCTCTCTCTTCCTTTGCTGAAGCCCCTCACTGGCTGGTGACCATGCTCGCGGCCATGTGTCACAACCCACGTGTGCACTCACCTACTTGAGCCCCACACCTTCAGCCCTGGTGCCCTAAAGCCTATGTTTGGAGACTTGCTTGGTCTCACTTGCCTGGTGCATTTAACCATATGAGCAACTTTTTTTCTTTTTTTCAGAAGGTCCAATGAATACTTTCAATAGGCTACCTTCAAGTTTACCATTTCAGGTCAATTTTCCAGGGAAAACAATGGCCCCTTTAAGTAAACAAACTTAAGGCTTTCCTCACTTTACCAGAAAGTTTACCTGGATTGTTATTTTAAATATTGGTTTGCTTCTTTTATTTCGTTTTACTTCTTCAACAACTCTCTATCTATGGGGGGGGCATTTTTCCTGCCTTCCATGACAACCACTTTCCTTTTGAACCTTTTACTTTTATTTCATTTTCATCTTCTTTATCATTTTTCTTTTTTCAAAGTTTCTTACTATAATTCATCTGATCCACTCTAAGCCACCCAATATTTTTTTCCATTTCTAACATGTTTTCTTTTTCTTTTTTTTTCTTTTCATATTTTCCTGATTTTTATGCAGGTCATAACCATGATCCTCCTAAAACAGTAACTTACTCAATCCATCTGCCTATGAGGATCATTTCTCCAGAAGAGTAAGCTTTTCAAAGGTCATTTGTTGTAGACATTCTGTCTTTTATCTTTGATAGCTGTTTAGATATTTATTTTCAGATTTGATGGTCCACAGTTTTCCTATGCTGTGCCTATAAATCGGAGAAGGCGATGGCACCCCACTCCAGTAATCTTGCCTGGAGGATCCTATGGATGGAGGAGCCTGGTGGGTTGCAGTCCATGGGGTTGCTGAGAGTTGGACACGACTCAGTGACTTCACTTCCACTTTTCACTTTCATGCACTGGAGAAGGAAATGGCAACCCACTCCAGTGTTCTTGCCTGGAGAATCCCAGGAATGGGGAAGCCTGGTGGGCTGCCATCTATGGGGTCGCAGAGAGTCAGACATGACTGAAGCAACTTAGCAGCAGCAGTGCCTATAAATAAACTTGTTTTTGTTCGTGATTATTGAGGCTGTCCTTTGTGTACTGAAGTTTCGTGTCTTCTTTTTCAAGTCCAGAAAAATCCCTTTCCCGTGACTTTATTATCTCTTTCTGGAACCTTACTTGATATACAGTGGAACTTCAATTTCTACCCCAGTGACTATTTTTCTTTCTTCCTAGTAATAAAAGTCTCTCTTATTTTTTTCACTTTAAAACCACTATATTTATTTTGTCACAAAAATCCACTCTATCAGTGATCAGTGGATGGGAAGATATCCCTATTCTAGCTTCCCTTATAAAACTTCCATTTCTCATTTTTATGACTGTCACTTGTCTCTGAACCCATCTGTTAATCATAATACTGGGATCTTGGCCATGTCTGTAAATACTGACCAATGAGTACGGAACTTGGAAAACCATTTCATTTCTTTTATCCATTATACTGATAAATGTCCACTCATGACATTGCACAGGATACAGGGATCAAGACCATCCCCAAGAAAAAGAAATGCAAAAGCAAAATGGCTATCTGAGGAGTCCTTACAAATAGCTGTGAAAAGAAGAGAAGCGAAAAGCAAAGGAGAAAAGGAAAGATATACCTATCTGAATCCAGAGTTCCACAGAATAGAAAAAAGAGATAAGAAAGCCTTCCTCAGTAATCAGTGCAAAGAAATGGAGGAAAGCAATAGAGTGGGAAAGACTAGAGATCTCTTTAAGAAAACAGGAGATACCAAAGGAACATTTCCTGCAAATATGGGCACAATAAAGGACAGAAATGGTATGGACCTTACAGAAGTAGAAGATGTTAAAAACAGGTGGCAAGAATACACAGAACTATACAAAAAAGATCTTCACAATCCAGATAATCACAATGGTTTGATCACTCACCTAGAGCCAGACATCTGGAATGTGAAGTCAAGTAGGCCTTAGGAAGCATCACTAAAAGTGGAAGTGATGGAATTCCAGTTGAGCTATTTCAAATCCTGAAAGCTGATGCTGTGAAAGTGCTGCACTCAATATGCCAGCAAATTTGGAAAACTCAGCAGTAACCACAGGACTGGAAAAGGTCAGTTTTCATCCCAAGCCCAAAGAAAGGCAATGCCAAAGAATGCTCAAACTACTGGACAATTGCACTCACCTCACAAGCTANACTAGATCTGATAGACAGAGTGCCTGATGAACTATGGACGGAGGTTCATGACATTGTATAGGAGACAGGGGTCAAGACCATCCCCGTGGAAAAGAAATGCAAAAAAGCAAAATGGCTGTCTGAGGAGGCCGTACAAATAGCTGTGAAAAGAAAAGAAGCGAAAAGCAAAGGAGAAAAGGAAAGATATAAGCACCTGAATGCAGAGTTCCAAAGAAGCAAGAAGAGATAAGAAAGCCTTCCTCAGTGATCAATGAAAACAAATAGAGGAAAACAACAGAATGGGAAAGACTAGAGATCTCTTCAAGAAAATTAGAGATACCAAGGGAACATGTCATGCAAAGATGGGCTCGATAAAGGACAGAAATGGTCTGGACCTAACAGAAGCAGAAGATATTAAGAAGAGGTGGCAAGAATACACAGAAGAACTGTACAAAAAAGAGCTGCATGACCAAGATAATCATGATAGTTTCAACTCTATCAAGGTATAATTTTGCCAAGGCAACTTATCTCAGCCTCAGAAGCAAAATATTCTGTTGGATAGAGGGAGAATCTAATTTTGGCTCAAGCAATTTACTGGCTTTGTGACCCTGAACAATTTTTAACCTTCAATTTTTTCATATACAAAATGGATAAAATAATTCTAACCTTGTAGGTTTACTGTAAAGGTTAAATATACTAACTAAATTAAAAGACACTTGCTCCTCTCAAGGAAAGTTATGAGCAACCTAGACAGCATATTAAAAAGAAGAGACATTACTTTGTCAACAAAGGTCCATCTCATCAAGGCTATGGTTTTTCCAGTAGTCATGTATGGATGTGAGAGTTGGACTATAAAGAAAGCTGAGTGCCAAAGAATCGATGCTTTTGAACTGTGGTGTGGAGAAGACTCTTGAGAGTCCCTTGGACTGCAAGGAGATCCAACCAGTCCATCCTAAAGGAGATCAGTCCTGAGTGTTCATTGGGAGGACTGATGTTGAAGCTGAAACTCCAATACTTTGGCCACCTGATGTGAAGAATTGATTCATTTGAAAAACCCTGATGCTGGGAAAGATTGAAGGGAGGAGAAGGGGACAACAGAGGATGAGATGGTTGGATGGCATCACTGACTCAATGGACATGAGTTTGGGTAAACTCCAGGAGTTGGTGATGGACAGGGAGGCCTGGTGTGCTCTGGTTCATGGTGTCACA
>SJYV01015398.1:0-20167 GCA_006410875.1 Neotragus pygmaeus | reverse complement strand
TGGAAAGACCAGGCTTCACGGCAGTTGCCAGTGGCCTCTGGGGATTCCTTGGCAGTCGTGGCCTGCTCCAAAGTCCTCGTTTGGAACTTGAGGATTTCCTCCACTGCTTACTTGGACCGTGTGGTGTCTCCGAAGGCTCACCAAGGGAGTCAGGTCTCATCTCCAGTGGAGTCGTGCACCTCTGCTTTCCTCCCGAGCTGTAGCCGCAGGGTCAGGCTTCTCGTCGAGGTGACACAGGGGTCAGGGGCTTCCCCTCGAGTCTTTCCTACAGTGTAGAAACACGTCCCACCTTGGTGGGAGCCAATACTTGGGGTGACACTCGAGGCCATGCAGGGCCACCAGGTTCCTCTGGAATGGACAGAGACATCTGGGGCTATCGTGGATCAGGTGGCACCACCCTCAGAGTTCCTCTAGAAACTGCTGTGGCAAGCGCATCATCCTGACACGCGATGGGATCGTTGGGAATAGTTCCGTGATGAAGCTGGGAAAGAAGTCTGATCTCGAGCTGAGCAGGGGAAAACGGGGGTCCACTTGAGTTGTGGCTGGAACCTCGGTGTTCCTCTCACGTGGAGATCTGTATGTCGGGGTATTCTTGAGTCACTGCAAGGGTGTGAAGGAACCCGTTGAGGTTCATGAGGGATGGGATGACTTCCCGCGATGTGCCACAGAGGAAAAGTGCCTCAACTCTCCTGGAGGGGAGATCCTCCTGGTTTTTCTCGAGTTGCAGTAGGTTCCTCTCGACTTATGATGGGGACTTCAGTGAACTGCTCCTGTGCCCTCCGGAAAGGCCAGTCTTCACGTGAGTTTCCAGGGGCGTCTGGGGATTCCTTGGCAGTCGTGGCCTGCTCCAAAGTCCTCATATGGAGCTTGAGGATTCCCTCCAAGTCTTACCTGGAACGTGGGATTTCTCTGGAGGCACCCCAGTGGAGTCAGGTCTCGTCTCTAGTGGATATGTGTACGTCCGCTTTCCTCCCGAGCTGTATCCACAGGGTCAGGCTCCTCTTTAACTTGACACAGGGATCAGGAGCTTCCCCTCGAGGCTTTCCCACAGTGTTGAAACACGTGCCACCATGGTGGGAGCCAATCCGTGGGGTGACTGATGAGTTGGTGCAGGAATACCAGGTTCCTCTGGAATGGACAGAGACATCTGGGTGTTTCGTGGATCTGGTGGCGCCACCCCTGGAGTTCCTCTGGAAACTCCTGTGGCAAGCGCCTCCTCTTGACATGCGACAGGACCATCGCGAATCCTTCCACGACAAAGCCGGGTAAGGAAGCCTGATCTCGAACTGAGCAGGAGGACACAGAGCTCCTGTTGAGTTGTGGCGGGACTCTCTGTGTTCCTCTCACGTGTAGACCTGTATGTTGGGATATTCTTGAGTCGCTGCAAGGGTGTGAAGGAACCCGTCGAGGTTCATGAGGGATGGGGTGACTTCCCCCGAGATACCGCAGAGGACAAGGGCCTCATAGCGCCTGGAGGGGAGATCCTCCTGGTTTTTCTCGAGTTGATGCAGGATCCTTTTTAATTATGACAGGGACCCCAGGGACCTGCTCCTGTGCCCTCTGAAAAGGCCAAGCTCCACGTGAGTTGACAGGGGCCTCTGGGTATTCCTTGGCAGTCAGTTCCGGCTCCTAACTCCTCGTCTGGCACCTGAGGATTCCTCTCCACTGCAGATATGGACCGTGGGGTTCCTCTGGAGGCTCCCCAGGGGAGTCAGGTCTCATCTCCAGTGGAGACGTGCACCTCCACTTTCCTCCCCAGCTATAGCAGCAGGGTCAGGCTTCCCGTCGGGGTTACACAGGGGTCTGGGTATTCCCCTCGAGGCTTTCCCTCAGGGATGAAACACGTGCCACTGTGGTGGGAGCCAATCTTCGGGTGACTTTCGAGGCGGCTCAGGGCCGCCAGATTCCGATGGAGTGGACAGAGTCCTCTGGGGCTCTCATGGAACAGGTGGCTCAACCCCCAGAATTCCTCTGGACACTCATGTGGAGAGCGCCTCCACTTTAGATTCAATGGTACACGTGGGAATCCTTCCCCAACGAATCAGGGAAAGGAAACCTGGTCTCGAGAGGAGCAGGGGGACATGGTACTCCTGTTGCGTTGTGATGGGACCCTCGGTGTTCCTCTCGTGTGGAGACATGTATGTCGGGATATTCTTGAGGTGCTGAAAGGGTGTGAAGGAACCCGTCGAGTTTCACGAGGGATTGGGTGACTTCCCGCGAGGTACTGCAGCCGAAAGGGCCTTACCTTGCCAGGAAGGGAGATCCCCCTGGTTTTTCTCGAGTTGCAACAGGTTCCTCTCGACTTGCGCTGGGGACCCCAGGGACCTGTTCTTGGGCCCTGCGGAAAGGCCAGGCTCCACGTGAGTTGACAGGGGCATCTGGGGATTCCTTGGCAGTCTGTTCCAGCTCCTAAGTCCTTCTGTGGCAGCTACGGATTCCTCTCCACTGCAGACACGGAACGTGGGGTTCCTCTGGAGGCTCCCCAAGGGAGTCAGGTCTCATCTCGACTGGAGACGTGCACCTTTGCTTTGCTCCAGAGCTGTAGTCGCTGAGTCAGGCTTCTCGTCGAGGTGACACTGTGGTCTGGGGCTTCCTCTCGTGTCTTTCCCACAGGGTTGAAATAGGTGCCACTGTGGTGGGAGCCAATCCTCGGGGTGACAGTCGAGGCGGTGCAGGGCCACCAGGTTCCTCTGGAATGGAAGAAACATCTGGGGCTATCATGGGTCAGGTGGCGCCACCCCCGATGTTTCTCTGGAAATTCCTCTGGCAAGCATCTCCTCTTGACATGCAAAGGAACCGTCGGGAAACCTTTCAAGACGAAGTCGGGAAAGGAAGCCTGATCTCGAGCAGAGCAGGGGGATGCGGGGGTCCTCTTGAGTTGTGGCGGGAACCTTGGTGTTCCTCTCGCGTGGAGACCTGTATGTCGGGATATTCTTGAGTCACTGCAAGGGTGTAAGGAACCCGTCGAGGTTCACGAGGGATGGGGTGACTTCCCGTGAGGTGCTACAGAGGAAAAGGGCCTCATCTCGCCTGGAGGAGGTGTCCTCCTGGTTTTTCTCCAGTTGCGGCAGGTTACTCTCGACTTACGACGGGGTCCCCTGGGACCCGCTCCTGTGCCCTCCGGTAACCAGCCTTAACTCTAGTAGCCGGGAGCCTCTGGGTATTCCTTGGCAGTGGTGGTCTTCTCCAAAGTCATCGTCTGGAGCGTGAGGATTCCCTCCACTACTTACATAGACCGTGGTGTTTCTCTGGAGGCTCACCAGGGGAGTCAGGTCTCGTTTCCAGTGGAGTTGTGCACGTCCGCTTTCCTCCCGAGCTGTAGCCACAGGGTCAGGCTTTTCGCCGAGGTGACATCGGGGTCTGGGGCTTCCCCTCGAGGCTTTTCCACAGGCTTGAAACACGTGCCACCGTGGTGGGAGCCAATCCATGCGGTGACAGACGAGGCGGTTCAGGGCCACCAGGTTCCTCTGGAATGGACAGAGACATCTGCGGCTATTGTGGATCAGGTGACGCCACTACCGGAGTTCCACTGGAAATTCCTGTGGCAAGCGCCTCCTCTTGACATGTGACAGGATCGTTGGGAATCTTTCCTCAATGAAGCCGGGAAAGGAATCCTGATCTCGAGCTGAGCAGGGGGATACGGGGCTCCTCTTGAGTTGTGGCGGGAACCTCGGTGTTCCTCTCGTGTGGACACCTGTATGTCGGGATAGTCTTGAGTCACTGAAAGGGTTTAAGGAACCCGTCGAGATTCACGAGGGATGGGGTGATTTCCCGTGAGGTGCCACAGAAGACAAGGGCCTCATTTCTCCTGGAGGGGAGATTCTCCTGGTTTTTCTCGAGTTGCTGCAGTTTCCTCTCGACTTACGATGGGGACCACAGAGACCTGCTCCTGTGCCCTCCGGAAAGGCCAGGCTTCGTGCTCTTTGCCAGGGGCCTCTGGGGATTCCTTGGCAGTTGGTTCTGGCTCCTAAGTCCTTGTCTAGCACCCGAGGATTCCTCTCCACTGCAGACGTGGACCATGGGGTTCCTCTGGAGGCGCCCCGGGGGAGTCTTGTATCATCTCCAGTGGAGATGTGCACCTCCACTTTCCTCCCCAGCTGTAGCTGTAGGGTCAGGCTTCCCGTCGAGGTGACACAGGGATCTGGGGCTTTCCCTCGAGTCTTTCCCACAGGGTGGAAACACGTGCCACCCTGGTGGGAGCCAATTTTCCGGGTGACTGTCAAGGCGGCTCAGGGAAACCAGATTCCGATGGAGTGGACACAGACATCTGAGGGTCTCGTGGAACAGGTGGCTCAACCACAGGAGTTCCTCTGGACACTCATGTGGAGAGCACCTCCTCTTGAGATGTGGCAGTACACGCGGGAATCCTTCCCTGACGAATCAGAGAAAGGAACCCTGGTCTCGAGCGGAGCAGGGGGACACGGGGCTCCTGTTGAGATGTGGCGGGAACCTTGGTGTTCCTCTCGTGGGGAGACCTGTATGTCAGGATATTCTTGAGTCGCTGCAAGGGTATGAAGGACCCCATAGAGTTTCACGAGGGATGGGGTGACTTCCCGCGTGGTGCTGCAGCACAAAAAGTCCTCATCTCTCCTGGAGGAGAGAGCTTCCGGGTTTTTGAAGAGTTGCAGCAGGTTCCTCTCGACTTATGACAGGGACCCCAGGGACCTGCTCCTGTGCCCTCAGGAAAGGCCAGGCTTCACGTGAGTTTCCAGGGGCCTCTGGGGATTCCTTGGCAGTCGTGGCCTGCTCCAAAGTCCTCGTCTGGTGCCTGAGGATTCCTCTCCACTGCTTACTTGGACCATGGAGTTTCTCCGGAGGCTCTCCAGGGGAGTCAGGTAGCGTCTCCAGTGGAATCGTGCACATCTGGTTTCCTCACGAGCTGTAGCCACAGGGTCAGTCTTCTCGTCGAGCTGACACGGGGGTCAGGGGCTTCCCCTCAAGTCTTTCCCACAGGGCTGAAACACGTGCCACTGTGGTGGGAGCCAATTCTCGGGGTGACAGTTGAGGCGGTGCAGGGCCACCAGGTTCCTCTGGAATGGACAGAGACATCTGGGGCTATTGTGGATCAGGTGACGCCACCCCTGGTATTCCTCTGGAAACTCCTGTGGCAAGTACCTCCTCTTGACATGCGACGGGACCATCGGGGAACGGGGAAAGGAAGCCTGATCTTGAGTTGAGCAGGGGGACACGGGGGTCCTCTTGAGTTCTGGAGGGAATCTCGGTGTTCCTTTCGCGTGGAGACCTGTATGTCGGGATATTCTTGAGTCGTTGCAAGGGTGTGAAGGACCACATCGAGGTTCATCAGGTATGGGATGACTTCCCGTGAAATGCTGCAGAGGACAAGGGCCTCAGCTCGCCTGGAGGATAAATCCTCCTGGTTTTTCTCGAGTTGTGTCAGGTTCCTCTCGACTTACGATGGGGACCACAGGGACCTGCTCCTGTCTCCTTGGAAAGGCCAGGCTCGACGTGACTTGCCAGGGGCCTCTGGGGATTCCTTGGCAGTGGGTTCTGGCTCCTAATTCCTCATCTGGCACCTGAAGATTCCTCTCCACTGCAGATTTGGACCGTGGGGTTCCTCTGGAGGCTCCTCAGGGAGTCAGGTCTCATCTCGAGTGGAGACGTGCACCAGCCATTTCCTCCGAGCTGTAGCTGCAGGGTCAGGCTTCTTGTTGAGGTGACACATGGATCTGGGGCTTCTCCTCGAGGCTTTCCCACAGGGTTGAAACACGTGCCACCCTGGTGCGACCCAATCCTCGGGGTGACATTTGAGGCAGTGTAAGGCCACCAGGATCCTCTAGAACGGACAGAGACATCTGGAGTTATCATGAATCAGGTGGCTCGACCACCAGAGTTCCTCTGGACACTCCTGTGGCAAGCGCCTCCTCTTAACATGCGATGGGACCTTCAGGAATCCTTCCCTGACGCAGCCGGACAGGAAGCCTGATCTCTAGCTGAGCAGGGGGACACGGGGGTCCTCTTGAGTTGTGGCGGGAACCTCGGTGTTTCTCTCGCATGGAGACATGTACGTCAGGATATTCTTGAGTCACTGCAAGCGTGTGAAGGAACCCATCAAGGATCATGAGGGATGGGGTGACTTCCAGCGAGGTGCTGCAGAGGGAAAGGGCCTCATCTCGTCTGGAGGGGAGATCCTCTTTTTTTTTCTCGAGTTAAGGCAGGTTCCATCCGACTTACGACAGGGACCCACTACTGTGCCCTCCGGAAAGGCCAGGCTCCACGCGAGTTGCCAGGGGCTTCCGGGGATTCCTTGGCAGTCAGTGCCGTCTCTAAGTCGTCGTCTGAAGTATGAGGATTCCCTTCACTGCTTACTTGGACTGTGAGTTTTCTCTGGAGGCTCCCCAGGGGAATCAGATCTCGTCTTCGGTGGAGACATGCAGGTCCGCTTTCCACTCGAGCTGTAGGTGCAGAGTCAGGCTTCCCTTCGAGGTGACACAGGAGTCTGGGGCTTTCCCTCGAGGCTTTCCCACAGGGTTGAAACACGTGCCACCGTGGTGGGAGCCAATCCTCGGGGTGACAGTCCAGGCGGTGCAGGGCCACCAGGTTCCAATGGAGTGGACAGAGATATCTGGGCCTCTCAAGGAACAGGTGGCGTGACCCCCAGAGTTCCTCTGCACACACCTGAGGAGAGTGCCTCCTCTTGAGATGTAATGGGACTGGAGGGAATCCTTCACCAACGAATCAGAGAGTGGAACCATGGTCTCAAACGGAGTAGGGACACACGGGGCTCGTCTTGATTTGTGGTGGGAACCTCGGTGTTCCTCTGGAATTGAGACGTGAATGTCGGGATATTCTTGATTCACTACAAGAGTGTGAAGGAACCCGTCGAAGTTCACGAGACATGGGGGAACTTCGCGTGAGATGCCGCAGAGGACAAGGGCCTCATCTCGCCTGGACAGGAGATCCTCCTGATTTTTCTTGAGTTGCAGCAGGTTCCTCTCCAGTTAGGACTGCGACCCCAGGGACCCGCCCCTGGGCCCTCTTGAAAGGCCAGGCTCCACGAGAGTTGCCAGGGGCCTCTGGGGATTCCTTGGTAGTTGGGGTCTGCTCCTAAGTCCTCGTCTGGAGCCTGAGGATTCCCTCCACTCTTTACTTGGACCGTGGGATTTCTCTGGAGGCTCCCCAATGGGGTCAGGTCTCATCTCCAGTGGAGACGTGCATGTCCGCTTTCCTCCCAAGCTGTAGCCGAAGGGTCAGTCTTCCGTCGAGGTGACACAGGTTTCTGGGGCTTCCCCTCGAGTCTTTCCCACAGGGTGGAAACACGTGCCACCCTAGTGGGAGCCAATCTCTGGGTGACTGTCAAGGCGGCTCAGGGCAACCAGGTTCCGATGGAGTGGACAGAGACTACCGGGGGTCTCGTGAAACAGGTGGCTCAACCACAGGAGTTCCTCTGGACACTCCTGTGGCTAGCACCTCCTCTTGACATGCGATGGGACCGTTAGGGATTGTTCTACGACGAACCGGGAAAGGAAGCCTTATCTCGAGTTGAGCAGGGGGACACGGGGCTCCTCTTGAGTTTTGGCGGGAATTTCGGTTTTCCTCTCCCGTGGAGACCTGTATGTCGGGATATTCTTGAGTCTCTGCAAGGGTGTGAAGGAACCCCTTGTGGTTCACGAGGGATGGGGTGACATTCCCTGAGGTGCCGCAGAGAAAAATGGCCTCATCTCGCCTGGAGGGGAGATGGTACTGGTTTTTCTCGAGTTAAGGCAGGTTTCATCCGACTTATGACAGGGACCCCAGGGACCCGCCCCTGGGCCCTCTGGAAAGGCCAGGCTCCATGCGAGTTGCCAGGGGCTTCTGGGGATTCCTTGGCAGTCGGTGCCATCTCCTAAGTCCTCGTATAGAGCCTGAGGATTCCCTCCACTCTACTTGAACCGTGGGATTTCTCTGGAGGCTCCCTAGGGGAGTGAGGTCTCGTCTTTGGTGGAGACATGCACGTCCGCATTCCTCCCAAGCTGTAGCCGCAGTGTCAGTCTTCCCGTCGAGGTGACACAGGGGTCTGGGGCTTTCCCTTGATGCTTTCTCACAGTGTTGAAACACATGCCACCGTGGTGGGATTCAATCCTCGGGGTGACATTCGAGGCGGTGCAGGGCAACCAGGTTCGTCTGGGATGGACAGAGACAACTGGGGTTATCGTGGATCAGGTGGCTCGACCCCCGGTGTTCCTGTGGACACACCTGAAGCAAGCACCTTCTATAGACATGGGACGGGACCTTCGGGAATTCTTCTCCGATGAAGCCGGGAAAGGAAACCTGAACTCGAGCGGACCATGGAGCACAGGGTTCCTCTTGAGTTGTGCGGGGACCCTCGGTGTTCCTCTGAAGTGGAGACGTGTATGTTGGGCTATTCTTGAGTTGCTGCAAGGGTGTGAAGTAACCCGTTGAGGTTCATGAGGGATGGGGTGACTTCCCATGAGGTGCCACAGAGGACAAGGGCCTCATCTCGCCTGGAGGGGAGATCCTCCTGGTTTTTCGCGATTTGCGGTAGGTTCCTTTTGAGTTACAACGTTGACCCTAGGGACACACCCCTGAGGCCTCTGGAAAGCCAGTCTCCAGGCAAAATGCCAGGGACCTCTGGGGATTCCTTGGCAGTCAGTTCTGGCTCCTAAGTGCTCGTGTGGCACCTGAGGATTCCTCTCCACTGCAGACGTGGACCTTGGGGTTTCTGTGGAGGCTCCCCAGGGGAGCCAGGTCTCATCTTGATTGAAGACGTGCACGTCCGTTTTCTTCCCACGCTGTAGCTGCAGGATCAGGCTTCCCGTCAAGGTGACACAGGGGTCTGGGGCTTCCCATTGAGGCTTTCCCACAGGTTTGAAACACGTGCCAACGTGGTGTGAGCCAATTTCGGGGTGACTGTCGAGGGAGCTCAGGGCCACAAGGTTCAGATTGAGTGGACAGAGACATCTGGGTTTCTCATGGAACAGGTGGCGTGACCCATGAGCTTCCTCTCGACACTCCTGTGGAGAACGCCTCCTCTTGATATGCGACGGTACACGTNTGGAGGGGAGATCCTCCTTGTTTTCCTCGAGTTGCGGCAGATTCCTTTCGACTTATGATAGATGTGTATAAGAGACAGACCCATGAGCTTCCTCTCGACACTCCTGTGGAGAACGCCTCCTCTTGATATGCGACGGTACACGTGGGAATCCTTCCCTGATGAATCAGGGAAAGGGAACTCTGGTTTCGATCGGAGCAGGGGGACATGGGGCTCCTGTTGAGGTGTGGCGGAATCCTCGGTGTTCCTTTCGCGTGGAGACCTGTATGTCTGTATATTCTTGAGTCGCTGCAAGGGTGTGAAGATACCCGTTGAGGTTCATGAGGGATGGGGTGACTTCCCGTGAGGTGCCCCAGAGGAAAAGGGCCTCATCTCGCCTGCTGGGGAGATCCTCATGGTTTTTGTCGAGTTGCGGCAGGTTCCTCTCAACTTACGATGGGGACCCCAGGGACCTTCTCTTGTGCCCTTTGGAAAGGCCAGACTCCACGCGAGTTGCCAGGGGCCTCTGGGGATTCCTTGGCAGTCGGTTCCAGCTCCTATGATCTCGTCTGGCACCTGAGGATTCCTCTCCACTGCAGAAGTAGACCGTCATGTTCCTCTGAAGGGTCCCCAGGGGAGTCAGGTCTCATCTCGAGGGGAGACCTGCACCTCCACTTTCTCCCCAGCTGTAGCTGCAGGGTCAGGTGTCCCGTCTAGGTGACACTGGGGTATGGAGCTCTCGCTCGAGGCTTTCCCACAATGTTGAAACACGTGCCACCATATTGTGAGCCAATCTTAGGGGTGACTGTCGAGGCGACTCAGGGCCGTCAGGTTCCAATGGAGTGAACAGAGACATCTGTGGGTCTCGTGGAACAGGTGGCTCAACCCTGGGAGTTACTCTGGACACTAATGTGGAGAGCGCCTCCTCTTGAGATTCGATGGTACATGCGGGAACCCTTCCCCGACGAATCAGGGCAAGGAACCCTGGTCTCGAGCGGAGCAGGGGGACACGGGGCTCCTGTTGAGTTGCAGCGGTACCCTCGGTGTTCCTCTCGCATGGCGACTTGTATGTCGGGATATTCTTGAGTCTCTGCAATTGTGTGAAGGAACCCGTCGAGGTTCACGAGGGATGGGGTGACTTCCCGTGAGGTGCTGCAGAGGAAAAGGGCCTCATCTCACCTGCAGGGGAGATCCTCATGGTTTTTCTCGGTTGGGGCAGGTTCCTCTCAACTTAGGACAGGGACCCCAGGGACCCGCCCTGGTGCCCTCTGGAAAGACCAGGCTGCATGAGAGTTGCCAGGGACCTCTTGGGATTCCTTAGCAGTGGTGGCCAGCTCCAAAGTCCTCGTCTGGAGACTGAGGATTCCCTCCACTGCTTACTTGGACCGTGGGGTTTCTCTGGAGGATCCACAGGGGAGTCAAGTCTCATCTTCAGTGTAGACCTGCACGTCCACTTTCCTCTGGAGTTGTAGCCGCAGGTCAGGCTTCCAGTCATGGTGACACAGGGGTCTGGGGCTTCCCCTCGAGGCTATCCCACAGGGTTGAAATACATGCCACCATAGTGGGAGTCAGTCATGGTGATAGTCGAGGCAGTGCAGGGCCACCAGGTTCCTCTGGAATGGACAGAGACATCTGTGTGTATCGTGGATCAGGTGGCTCCACACCCAGTATTCCTCTGGAAACTCCTGTGGCAAGCGCTTCCTCTTGACATGCGACAGACCTGATCTCGAGCTGAGAAGGGGGACACGGGAGTCCTCTTGAGTTGTGGCGGGAAGCTCGGTGTTCCTCTCTTGTGAAGACCTGTATGTCGGGATATTCTTGAGTTGCTGCAAGGGGGTGAAGGAATCCGTCGAGGTTCACGGGTGATGGGGTGACTTCCCGCAAGATGCCGCAGAGGACATGGGCCTCATCTCGCCTGCAGGGGAGATCCTCCTGGTTTTTCTCGAGTTGGGGCAGGTTCTTTTTGACTTATGACCGGGACCCCAGGGACCTGCTCCTGTGCTCTCCGGAAAGGCCAGGCTCCACGCAAGTTTCCATGGGCCTCTGGGGATTCCTTGGCAGACGGTGCCAGCTTCTAAGTCCTCGTCTGGCACCTGAGGATTCCTCTCTGCTGCAGACGTGGACCGTGGGGTTCCTCTGAAGGCTCAAAAGGGGAGTCAGGTGTAGTCTCCAGTGGAGATGTGCACCTCCACTTTCCTCCCAAGCTGTAGCTGCAGGGTCAGGCTTCCTGTCCAGGTGACTCAGAGGTCTGGGGCTTCCCCGCGAGGATTTCCCACAGGGCCAAAACACGTGCCACCCTGCTGGGAGCCAATAGTCGGGGTGACATTTGAGGCGGTGCATGGCCACCAGGGTCCTCTGGAATGGACAGAGACATCTGGGGGTGTCGTGGATCAGGTGGCACCACCCTCGGAGTTCCTCACGAAACTCCTGTGGCAAGCACCTCCTCTAGACATGCGACAGGACCGTCGGGAATCCTTCCCTGATGAAGCCGGAAAAGGAACCCTGATCTCGAGCTGAGCAGGGGGACAAGGGGTTCCTCTTGAGTTGTGGTGGGATCCTCGGTGTTCCTCTTGTATGGAGAACTGTATGTCGGGATATTCTTGAGTCGCTGCATGGGTGTGAAGGAACCCCGTTCATGAGGGATGGGATGACTCCCCGCGTGTTGCTGCAGAGGAAAATGGCCTCATCTTGCCTGGAGGTGAGACCCTCCTGGTTTTTCTCGTGTTGTGGCAGGTTCCTCTCGACTTGCGACGGGGACACCAGGGACCCGCCCCTGTGCCCTCGGGAAACACCAGGCTTCACGCGAGTTGCCAGGGGCCTCAGGGGATTCCTTGGCAGTGGTGGCCTGCTCCAAAGTCCTCATCTGGAGCCTGAGGATTCCCTACACTGCTTACTTGGACCGTGGGGTTTCTCTGGAGGCCACCCAGGGGAGTTAAGTCTAGTTTCCAGTGGAGACAAGCACTTCTGCTCTCTTTCATAGCTGTAACCACAGGGTCAGTCTTCCCGACGAGATGGCCAGTCGTCTTGGGCTTCCCCTCAAGGCTTTCCCACAGGGTTGAAACACGTTCCACCGTGGTGGGAGCCAATCCTCGGGGTGACAGTCGAGGCGGTGCAGGGCCACCAGGTTCCACTGGAACAGAGAGAGACATCTGGGGGTATTATGAATCAGGTGGCGCCACCCCTGGTGTACCTTTGGACACTCATTTGGAGGGCGCCTCCTCTTGAGATGCGACAGTACATGCGGGAATTCTTCCCCAACGAGTCATGGAAAGGAAACCTGGCCTCGAGTGGAACAGGGGGACACAGGGCTCCTGTTGAGTTGTGGCAGGACTCTCTGTGTTCCTCTCACGTGGAGACCTTTATGTCGGGATATTCTTGAGTCACTGCAAGGGTGTGAAGGAACCGGTCGGGGTTCACGAGGGATGGGGTGACTACCCGTGTGTTGCTGCAGAGGAAAAGGGCCTCAAATCTACTGGAGGGGAGATCCTCCTTGTTTTCCTCGAGTTGCAGCAGATTCCTTTCGACTTATGATGGGGACACCAGGGACCCACCTCTGTGCCCTCCGGAAAGACCAGGCTTCACGAGAGTTGCCAGGGGCATCTGGGGATTCCTTGGCAGTGGTAGCCTGCTCCAAAGTCCTCGTCTGGGGCCTAAGGATTCCATTCACTGCTTACTTGTACTTTCTCTGGAGGCACACCAGGGGAGTCAGGTCTCATCTCGAGTGGAGACCTGCACGTCCGCATTCCTCCCGAGCTGTAGCCGCAGGGTCAGGCTTCCCATTGAGATGACACAGGGAACTGGGGCTTCCCCTCGAGGCTTTCCCACAGGGTTGAAACACATGCCACCATGGTGGGAGCCAAATCACGGGTTGAAATTCGAGGCGTGCAGGGCCACCAGGTTCCTCTGGAATGGACAGAGACATCTGGGGGTATCATGGATCATGTGGCGCCACCACTGGAGTTCCTCTGGACAGAACCTTCTGTGGCAAGCGCCTCCTCTTCACATGTGATGGGACTGTCGAGAATCCTTCCATGACAAAGCTGGGAAAGGAGGCCTGATCTCGATCTGAGCAGGGTGACACGGGGGTCCTTTTGAGTTGTGGCAGAAACTTCGGGGTTACTCTTGCGTGGAGACATGTATGTCAGGATATTCTTGAATCGCTGCAAGGGTGTGAAGGAACCCGTCGAGGTTCATGAGGGACGGGGTGACTTCGCATGTGGTGCCACAGAAGAAAATGGCCTCATCTCACCTGCAGGGTAGATCCTACTGTTTTTTCTCGAGTTGCAGCAGGTTCCTCTCGACTTACGACGGGGACCCCCAGGACCTGCTCCTGTGCCGTCCGGAAAGGCCAGGCTCCATGCGAGTTGCCAGAGGTCTCTCGGGATTCCTTGGCAGCTGGGTCTGGCTACTAAGTCCTCGTCTGGCACCTGAGGATTACTCTCCACTGCAGACGTGGACTGTGAGGTTCCTCTGGAGGCGCCCCAGGGTAGTCAGGTCTAGCCTCGCTTGAGTGGAGAAGTGCACTTCCACTTTCCTCCCCAGTTGTAGCCGCAGGGTCAGGCTTACCGTCGAGGTGACACAGGGGTCTATGGGCTTCCCCTCGAAGTTTTCACACAGGGTAGAAACACGTGCCACCGTGGTCGGAACCAGTCTTCTGAGTGACTGTCAAGGAGGCTCAGGGTCACCAGGTTCCGATGGAGTCTACAGAGACATCTGAGGGTCTCGTGGAACAGGTGGCTCAACCCCCAGAGTTCCTCTGGGCACTCATGTAGAGAGCACCTCCTCTTGAGATGCCACGGTACACGCGGGAATCCTTCCCCGACCAGTCAGGAAAAGGAACCCTAGTCTCGAGCAGAGCAGGGGGACACGGGGCTCCTGTTGATTTGTGGAGAGACCTTAGGTGTTTCTTTCGCGTGGAGACCTGTATGTCGGGATATTCTTGAGTCGCTGCAAGGGTGTGAAGGAACCCATCGAGGTTCACGAGGGATGGGGTGACTTCCCACGAGATGCTGAAGAAGACTAGGGCCTCATCTCGCCTGGAGGGGAGATCCTCCTGGTTTTTAACGAGTTGGGGCAGGTTCCTCTCGACTTATCACGGGGACTCCTGGGATCTGTCCTTGTGCCCTCGGGAGGTCCAGGCTTCACGCGAGTTGCCAGAGGCCTCTGGGGATTCCTTGGCAGTCGGTTCCAGCTCCTAAGTCCTCGCCTGGCACCTGAGGATTTCTCTCAACTGCTAACGTGGACTATGGGGTTCCTCTGGAGGCTTCCCAGGTCAGTCAGGTCTTGTCTTGAGTGGAGACGTGCATCTCCACTTTCCTCCCCAGCTGTAGCTGCAGGGTCAGGCTTCCCGTTGAGGTGACACAGGGTTCTGGGGCTTCCTCTCGAGGCTTTCCCAAAGGGATGAAACATGTGCTACCGTGCTGTGAGCCAATTTTCGGGGTGACTGTCGAGGCGGCTCAAGTCCGCCGGGTTCTGATGGAGTGGACAGAGACATCTGGGGGTCTCATGGAACAGGTGGCTCAACCCCCGGAGTTCCTCTGGACACTCATGTAGAGAGCGCCTCCTCTTGAGATGCGACGGTACACGCAGAAATCATTCCCCGATGAATCAGGGAAAGGAAACCTGGTCTCTAGCGGAGAGGGGCACACGGGGCTCCTGTTGAGTTGAGGTGGGACCCTTGGTGTTCCTCTTACGAAGAGACCTGTATGTCGGGAACTTCTTGCATCGCTGCAAGGGTGTGAAGGAACCCGTCGAGGTTCACGAGGGATGGGTGACTTCCCACAAGTTGCTGCAGGGGACAAGGGCCTCATTTCGCCTGGAGGGGAGATCCTCCTGGTTTCTCTCGGGTTGCGGCAGGTTTCTCTCAACTTACGATGGGGACCGCATGGACCCGCCCCTGTGCCCTCCGGAAAGGCCACGCCTCATGCGAGTTGCCAGGCCCCTCTGGGGATTCCTTGACAGTCGTGGCCTGCTTCAAAGTCCTCGTCTGGAGCCTGAGGATTCCATCAACTGCATACTTGGACCGTGGGGTTTCTCTGGAGGCTCCCCAGGGGAATCAGGTCTCGTCTGCAGTGGAAACGTGCAGGTCCGCTTTCCTCCCTAGCTGTAGCCGCAGGTTCAGTCTTCTCGTTGAGGTGACACAGGGGTCTGAGCTTTCACCTCTAGTTTTTCCCACAGGATTGAAACACGTGACACCGTGGTTGGAGCCAATCCTCGGGGTGACAGTCGAGGCGGTGCAGGAACACCAGGTTCCTCTCGAATGGACAGAGACTTGTTGGGGTCTTGTGGAACAGGTGGCGTGACCTCCGGAGTTCCTCTGGACTGTCCTGTGGAGAGTGCCTTCTCTTGAGATGCGACGGGACCATGGGTAATCCTTCCCCGACAAAGCAGGGAAAGGAACGCTCATCTGGAGCGGAGCAGTGGGACACGGGGCTCCTCTTGAGTTGTGGCGGGACCCTCGGTGTTCCTCTCGAGTGGAGACGAGTGTGTCGGGATATTGATGTGGGATGTGGTGACTTCACTTGAGATGCCACAGAAGACAAGGGCCTCATCTCTCCTAGAAGGGAGATCCTCCTGGTATTCCTCGAGTTGTGGCAGGTTGCTCTCGACTGAACATGGAGACTCCAGGGACATGCCCCTGTGCCCTCCGGAAAAGCCAGGCCCACACAAGTTGTCAGAGGCCTCTGGGGTTTCCTTGGCATTCCGGACCATCACCTAAGTCCTCGTCTGGAGCCTGAGGATTCCTCTCCACTGCTTATGTGGACTTGGGGTTCCTCTGGGGGCTCCCCAGGGGAGTCAAGACTTGTCTCGAGTGGAGACATGCACGTCTGCTTTCCTCCCGAGCTGTAGCTGCAGGGTCAGGCTTCCCGTCAAGGAGACACAGGAGTCTGGGGCTTCCCCTCAAGGCTTTCCCTCAGGGTTGAAACACGTGCCACCGTGGTGGGAGGCAAACCTCCGGTGACAGTCGATGTGGCACAGTGCCACCAGGTTCCTCTGGAGTGGACGGAGGCACCTGGGGCTCTCTTCGAAGAGGTGGCATGAACCCCAGAGTTCCTTTGGACACTCCTGTTGAGAGTGCCTTCTCTTGAGATACGATGGGATGTCGGGAATCCTTCTCCAAAGAATCAGGAAAAAGAACCCTCATCTGGAGTGGAGCAGGGGGACACCAGGCTCATCTTTAGTTGTGGCGGTACCCTCGGTGTTCCTATGGAGGTGAGACGTGTATGTCGGGATGTTCTTGAGTCGCTGCAAGGGTGTGCAGGAACCAGCCGAGGTTCAGGAGGGAAGGGGTGACTTTCCGTGAGATGCCGCAGAGGACCAGGGCCTCATCTCGCCTGGAGAGGAGATCCTACTGGTTTTTCTCGAGTAGTTGCACGTTCTTCTCGAGTTATGACGGGGACATCAGAGACCCGCCCCTGAGCCCTCCAGGAAGGCCAGGCTCAATGCGAGTTGCCAGGGGCCTCTGGGGATTCCTTGGCATTCGGGGCCAGCTCCTAAGCCCTCGTCTGTAGCCTGAGGATTCCTCTCCAGTGCAGACGTCAACCGTGGGGTTCCTCTGGAGGTTCCTAGGGGACTCATGTCTCATCTCGAGTGGCGACATATATGTCCGCTTTCCTCAGGATCTGTAGCCGCAGGTTCAGGCTTCCCGACGAGTGACACAGGGGTCTGAGCCTTCCCCTCGAGGCTTTCTCACAGGGTTGAAAAACGTACCAACGTGGTCAGAGCCAATCCTCAGGGTGACAGTCGAGGCTGCGCAGGGCCACCAGGTTCCTCTGGAGTGGACAGAGACATCTGGGTCTCGCGTGGAACAGGTGGTGCGACCCCCAGAGTTCCTCTGGACACTCTTGTGGAGAGCGCCTCCTCTTGAGAAGCAACGGAACCAGGGGAAATCCAATTATGAAAAAGCAGGGAAAGTAATCCTCATCTGGAGCAGAGCAGGGGGACAGAAGGCTCCTCTTGAGTTGTGGCGGGACCCTCAGTGTTCCTCTCGAGTGGAGACATGTATGTCGGGATATTCTTGAGTGGCTGCAAAGGTGTGAAGGAACCCGTTGAAGTTAGTGAGGAATGGGGTGACTTCCCACGAGATGCCGCAAAGAAGAAGGGCCTCATCTCGCCTGGAGGGGAGATCCTCCTGGTTTTTCTCGTGTTGCAGCAAGTTCCTCTTGTGTTATGACGGATACCCCAGGGACTCGCCCCTGTACTCTCCAGAAAGGCCAGGCTCCAAGAGAATTGCCAGGGGCCTCTGGGGATTCCTTGGCATTAGGGGCCGGCTCCTAAGTCCTCATCTGGAGCCTGAGGAATCCACCTCACAGCAGACTTGGACCATGGGGTTCCTCTGGAGGAACCCCAGTGGAGTCAGGTCTCCTCTCCAGTGGAGACGTGCACGTCCACTTAACTCCCGACATGTAGCCACAGATTCAGGCTGCCCGTTGAGGTGACACAGGGGTCTGGGGCTTCCCCTCGAGCTTTTCTCACAGGGTTGAAACATTTCCCACTCTGGTGGGAGCCAATACTCAGTGTGACAGTTGAGGCAGCGCAGGGACACCATGTTCCTCTGGAGTGGACAGAGACATCTGGGTGTCTCGTGCAAGAGGTGGCATGGCTCCCGGAGTTCCTCTGGACACTCTTGTGGAGAGCGCCTCCCTTTGAGATGCGATGGGACCGTCGGGAATCCTTCCCTGACGAAGCAGGGAAAGGAACCCACATCTGGATTGGAGAAGGGGGACATGGGGCTCCTCTTGAACTGTGGTGGGAATCTCCGTGTTACTTTCCAGTGGAGATGAGTATTTCGGGATATTCTTGAGTCCCTGCAAGGTTGTAAAGGAACCCGTCGAGGTTCATGAGGGATGTGGTGACTTCACGCGAGATGCCCCAGAGGACAAGGGCCTCATCTTGCAAGAAGGGGAGATTCTCCTGGTTTTTCTAGAGTTGCAGCAGGTTCCTCTCAGGTTATGATGGGGATCACAGGGACCCGTTCATGTGTCCTCTGGAAAGGCCAGGCTTCACTGGAGTTGACAGCGGCCTCTGGGGATTCCTTAGCATTCGGGGCCGGCTGCTAATTCCTCTTCTGGAGCCTGAGGATTACTCTCCACTGTTGAAATGGACCGTGGGGTTCCTCTGGAGGCTCCCCAGGGGAGTCAGGTCTCGTCTCGAGTGGAGAGGTCCAAGTTCCCTTTCCTACCGAGCTGTAGCTGCAGGGTCAGGCTTCCCGTCGAGGTGACACAGGGGTCTGGGGCTTACCCTTGAGGCTTTCCCACAGAGTTGAAACACGTGCCACCATGGTGGGAGCCAATCATCAGGGTGACATTTGAGGTGGCACAGGGCCACCAGGTTCCTCTGGAGTGGACAGATATATGTGGGGGTCTCTTGGAACAGGTGGCCGACCCTCAGAATTCCTCTGGACACTCCTGAGGAGAGTACCTTCTCTTGAGATTCGACGGGATCGTGGGTGATCCTTCCCTGACGAAGCAGGGACAGGAAAGCTCATCTGGAGCGGAGCAGTGGGACACGTGGCTCCTCTTGTGTTGTGGTGGGACCCTCGGTGTTCCTCTCGAGTGTAGACGGGTATGTCGGGATATTCTTGAGTCACTGCTAGAGTGTGAAGGAACCAATCAATTTCATGTGGGATGGGGTGACTTCCCTTGAGATGCCACAGAAGACAAGGGCCTAATCTCGCCTGGAAGGGTGATCCTCCTGGTATTCCTTGAGTTGTGGAAGATTGCTCTCAACTTTCAATGGGGACCCCAGGGACCCGCCCCTGTGCCCTACGGACAGGCCAGGCTCCACGCAAGTTGTCAGGGCCCTCTGGGGTTTCTTTGGCATTCGGGACCAGCTCCTAAGTCTTCGTCTGGAGCCGGAGGATTCCTCTCCATAGGTGACGTGGACTAGGGATTCCTCTGGAGGCTCCCCAGGGGAGTCAGTTCTCATCTCGAGTGGAGATGTGCACATCTGCTTTCCTCCCCAGCTTTAGCCACAGGGTCAGTCTTCCCGTGGAGGTGACACAGACGTCTGGAACTTCCCCTCATAGTTTTCCCACAGGGTTGAAACACGTGCCACCGTGGTGGGAGCCAATCCTCAGGGTGACTGTCGAGGCGGCACAGGGCCACCAGGATCCTCTGGAGTGGACCGAGACATTTTGGGGTCTCTTCGAAGAAGTGGCACAACCCCCGAAGTTCCTCTGGACACTCTTGTGGAGAGCGCCTCCTCTTGAGATGCGATGGGACCATAGGGAATCCCTCCCCAACGAGGCAGGAAAAGGAACCCTCATTTGGATTGGAGCAGGGGGATTCGGGGCTCTTCTTGAGTTATGACGGGACCCTCGGTGTTCCTATGGAGTGGAAACGTGTGTCGGGATATTCTTGAGTCACTGCAAGGGTGTGAATTATGCCGTCGAGGTTTAAGAGTTATAGGGTGACTTCCAGCAAAAGGCCGTAGAGGACAAGGACCTCATCTCGCCTGGAGGGGAGATCATATTGTTTTTTCTCGAGTTGTGGCATGTTCTTCTGAGTTATGATGGGAACCCAAGAGACCCGCCCCTGTGTCCTCTGGGAAGGCCAGGCTCCACGTGAGTTGACAGGGGCCTCTTGGGATTCCTTGGCATTCGGGGCCAGCTCCTAAGTCCTCGTCTGGAGCCTGAGGATTCCTCTCCTCTGCTGACGTGGACTTGGGGTACCTCTAAAGTCTCCCCAGGGGAGTTAGGTCCCGTCTCGAGTGGAGACGTGCACGTCCATTTTCCTCCCGAGCTGTAGCCACAGGGTCAGTCTTCCTGTCGAGGTGACACAGGGGTCTGGGGCTTCCCCTCGAGGTTTTCCCACAGGGTTGAAACACGTGCCACTGTAATGGGAGTCAATCCTCATGGTGACAGTCGAGGCAGTGCAGGGTCACCTGGTTCCTCTGGAGTGGACACAGACATCTAGGTGTCTCATAGAACATTGGCGCGACCTCCAGAGTTCCACTGGACACTCCTGTGAAGAGCGCCTCCTCTTGAGATGCGAAGGGACCGTTGGGAATCCTTCCCCATTGAAGCAGGAAAAAGAACCCTCATCTGGAGCAGAGCAGGGTTACACGGGGGCCCCCTGTAGTTGTGGAGGGACCCTCGGTGTTCCTCTCAGGTGGAGACGTGTATGTCAGGATATTCTTGAGTGGCTTCAAGGGTGTGAAGGAACCCATCGAGGTTCA
>SJYV01015397.1:0-11154 GCA_006410875.1 Neotragus pygmaeus | reverse complement strand
AAAGAAAAAGAAAAAGGGCTATTTACTTAGTTTTCTTCACATATTTGTAAAACTCATTAAGAATTATCAGTGTTTTATGAACTTATTAACATGGCTTCTGTGGGCTATTGGTAGAGTTAGGGAAATTGCTACCTCTCAAAAATGCTTTTCTTTCTTCAAAATCTATAGACTGGCTCTGTGAATAGCTGTTAAATGTTTCTATGGTAAATAACCTTGTTAACCAGTGGACAGATGTTTCCCAGTGGAAATTAATTGCTAAAAGAAAGAAAGAAGGAGGGTGATTAGGAGACTGGAAAATTGCCATATATTTGAAATTGGACAGTAAATAACCTATTTTATCAAGGGAGTATTTCTCCTAAAAATCATTTTCCATCCATTGCCAGGATTCAGGGATTGTTCTTAGTTCATCTCTTTGATTTTACATAGGACTAGTAGTTCTCAACTCTGCTTGCACATTCAGCTTACCTAGGGAGGATTAAAAAAAAAATTAAAGTGTCTCTACTCAGACCTAAACCTTGACCAAAGGAAAAATTAAAGTTCTATGGTGAAACTCAGGCATTCATATGTGATTCAGATTAACAGTGAGTGTTGGTAGCCACCAGTGTACACAACATGAAAACTGTTTACATAATTGTTAAATATACCTTTGAACATTACTTTGTTCTACACAAACTAATGTTTTACTAAGTATTAGTAACTTTCCATTACTAGTATATAAGCTTCTAAGATATGAAAAAAACAAACAAACACATATTAGTTGAACCTAGCAGAATTTCTAAGAAAATAAATGACAGAGCAATTGTTTCATCGACTAAACATGTTCTATTGGACTTTTCATGTATAGTTATGTAGTTAGTTATCTAATGTCATATACTATTCACAGTGTTACAATTGGGAACCACTGGTATTGGTTTCCCAAAATTAAATCAACATTGTATGAGAATATCTAAACACCTGTCCTTGAAGCAAACAGTTAAGCAAGATGTTAACATCCTCACTCCACCAACCCTGTTTAAAAAATATGGTAAATCAGTCTGTAATGGATTCCAATAATATGTTTCTGTTAGACTTTATTTAATAATAAAAAAGAGAAAGAAAAATCTTTGATGTGCTTCAGAGACTATCTACCAACACGATATATTACTGTACAGTTTAAATCTGAATAGTGCGTACTAAAGCAATTTAAATTTTCAGTAAGGAGCATACTCTATTAGTCACTTCTGTTGTATCACTTGGAGCTTGGAAATTATGTAAAAAATGATCCAACATAGTTTTACCCCAAGAGATTTACTGATGGACAAGGATGTAGTAATAAGTAATTGAACAAGTTGAAAACCATGGTGAAAAGTTTGTTTGTCAGCTGAAGAGTAATAAATGATTGTATCTGCTTTGCATCAATGGCCAGTACATTTTCTATTCTAAGATAATACTTCCAAACACCCCTTTCCAGATAGCTTAATTTAAGGGCTCAAATATTAAGCCAGAGCATTCATGAAACACACGACTCGGAAGAAACCAGTGAAATATCATAGTTTAGTTCTATGAGACTTCTCAGAATCACAATTCCAAATTTATCAAGGGATTTTGACAATTATATTTTGTGAATCCTGTGGGCCTACATACCATTTCTGAAATGGAGAGTAAAGACTTTGCTTCATGACTTTTTGGTTCATAAATCCCTGGATGTTGATAGCTATTCTAGTACTGAAATCTCTTTCTGAGAAGATTTTTTAGGTGTACAATTAATCATAAGGCCATAGGGTTTGACCTAGATGGTAAGCATCTGCCTACAATGTAGGAGACTTGGGTTCAATCCCTGGGTCAGAAAGATACCCTGAAGAAAAATGGCAACCCACTCCAGTACTCTTGCCTGGAAAATCCCATGGACAGAGGAGCATGGTAGGCTACAGTCCATGGGGTTGCAAAGAGTCAGACATGATTGAGTGACTTCACTTTCACTTTCTTTACCTAGAACTAGATCCTGTATGTGATACTTATTCATCGCTCAACTGGATAACTTATTCTTTTGTGGCTTGGCGACTCTATACAACTACAAAGATAAGAATACCTTCCTCACAGGTATGTTTTTGANGGCTACAGTCCATGGGGTTGCAAAGAGTCAGACATGATTGAGTGACTTCACTTTCACTTTCTTTACCTAGAACTAGATCCTGTATGTGATACTTATTCATCGCTCAACTGGATAACTTATTCTTTTGTGGCTTGGCGACTCTATACAACTACAAAGATAAGAATACCTTCCTCACAGGTATGTTTTTGATACCTATGTGTTTTTTGTGTGTGTGTTTGCTTGTTTTTTTTTTCTTTTTTAAATTTATTTTTTCATGGCTGTGCTGGGTCTTCATTGCTGTGTGGGTTTTCTCTAGTTATGGAGAGTGAGGGCTCCTTGGTAGCTGCCATGCTATCGCTTCTCACTGTGGTAACCTCTCCTGTTCCAGACAGTTAGCTCTAGGGCGCAGGTTCAGTACTCGTGACATATGGACTTAGTTGCTCTGGAACATGTGGGATCTTTCAAGATCAGGGATGGAACCCCTGTTGCCTGCATTGGCAGGTGGATTCTTTACCACTGAGCCACCAAGGAAGCCCCTTAGGTACCTATGTTTAAGATAATGCTTTCTGTATGGAAGATATTATCTGTCACTCAGTAGTTGCAGAGTACCTTAAAAAATTTAAAGTATGTTATTAACAATATTATTAATAATAACTATAATGATATTGTTCTCAAAATTCACCGACCCTCTACATTAGAATTTAAGATAATTCTAATCATTTCCAAATTAGTCTCCTGGAAAAAAGAACTTAACTGCTAAAAAAGGAACTTACTTATTTAAAAAGTAGGCATGGTTTTGTGAAATGTTACATTCAAACAAGTGCAACATTTGGAATTTTGTCTGGTTATACTTCTTGTTGGAATCCTACATATATTTCCATTTGCTTTTCACCATTTCATATGGTTGGTTCAGAAAACTCTTACCTCTGTAGATCAAGTTTAGGGGAAGGTAAGCCAATATTTTGATTGTGGTCTATTTTAGTATACATTAAATAATCCAAATGGATCCCTTTGCCACCTGCTATAAGAGTCCCTTAGTAGATTCCAGGATAGAAAAATATTTCTGTTATGAAGTCTTCTAAAATATCTAAGAAAATTAAACCAATATTGATCTTGTTCTGCAGAAATGCTGAAGTTTTTCTGAACAGAAAATCTCATTAAGACTGCAGCAGCTGCCCTTTGCTGCGATTGTTATTTTAAAATGTCTTTTGTACAATACTTTCTTCCCAGTTAAATGGCCTTAAGTATAGAGAAATCTATGCAGTTATCTGAGACTTACATTTGGTAAATAAAAATAACTGTGTGGCAACAAAATGAACCTCACTGCCATACTTTTAGTGGCTGGCAAGAAGGAATCTTTAATTTGTACTAAAGCATCTGAAAATCTATAAATTCAACTGTACTTAGTTTCTTGTTTGTTTTTGTTTTTAAGGGGCGATGTTTCTGTTCTGTTTTGTTTTTGTTTTGTTTTGTTTTGTTTTGTTTTTTCCTACTCAACATAGATTCACTTAAAGGCTGTAAAACATATTCAAAGTAAAGTTAAAGATGATAAATTTTGATGACTGGAACTTATTTTAAGAAATCATAAAAAACCTAACTTTCAATGCCAAATGTACTTTTAAATGATCTATTATTATAATAAATAACCAAAGCCCTAAGAAGCTACAGAGTCTTAATTAATTTTCTTTTATGAATATAACTAGAATTATAGTCCTCTGTATAGATAGATGCAAATAGGCTTCCCTGGCAGCTTAGCTGATTGAAAATCTGCCTGCAATGCGGGAAACTCCGGTTTGATTCTTGGGAGGGGAAGATCCCCTGGAGAAGGGATACCCTACCCATTCCATTATTCCTGGGCTTCCCTGGTAGCTCAAATGGTAAAGAACCCACCTACAGTGTGGAAGGCCCCGGGTTTGATCCCTGAGTTGGGACAATCTCCTGGAGGAGGGCATGGCAACCCGCTCCAGTATTCTTACCTGGAGAATCTCCATGGATAATGGAGAGGCTGGCTACAGTCCAAGGAGTCGCAAAGAGTCGGACATGACTGAGAGACTAAACACACAACATACATTCAAATACTGTCTTTAATTGTCATACTTAAGACTATTTTGCTATTTGTTTTTTTAACTTATCAGAACATAAGGTAGCCCCGAGGAATAACTCATCTGAAGGAAAGACCCTATTTGAGAGCCCAAAGGAACAGCTTACCATATGGGGTTAGTTTAGCATGAGGTTTCACTCTTTCTTGAGTTTGGGGCTACTCTTAAAAATAAACAAATAAGATAAACAAGCAAAAAGACATTATAATCATGCCTTTCCAGGCACAACGGCAATTCATCTGCACTGAGTAACTACCAGAAAGCATGACATGGACCTGACAGGGGCAACTCTGAATATGTCAACACCTCCTGGGTAACCAAGTGGACAGGAAGCTCTCTAGCCCAGCAGTTCCTTCACTTGGAGCTATGGAGTTGTACATGCACCAATCACTCGTGTGATGAGGCGCTGAGGAAGTGACAAGGTAATGGCTGTCAGTAATTATTCCTCTCTAGAGTAACTTTGGATTGGGGAGTGCTTATTGTAAATATTTATATCCACAGAGCCTAGAAAAGTGTCTAGTAAACGTCTAACTTCACTAATCTACTTCACAACTGTGTATTAAACACAAATGAGAATTGTGAGATACCAAAAAATGGGCCATCGTGTGTTGTGTGTATGCACGTGTATGTACGTAGGCATGTGTGCTCATACATAAGAAAAACAGACAACATGATGACCAAAGTGATAAAAAAAGATTGAGTTCATACTTATAGACTTCCTTATTCTTTTTATGTTTTGTTTCTTTTTTATCTTTTTAAATTGTGAAAGCATTATAAGAGATTTGGAAAATACTGAACAAAGTTACAAATAGTTCCACCATATGTTACTATTATTTTTAAGTAGGCAAATTAAGATTTTTAGGTGACATTTCAATATCAAAATCTCAAAAATTAATAGAATGAACATATAGGAAAGTAGAAGAACATAGTAGACCTGAAAAGCACCATGAGCCAGTTCAGTATAATTGAGATTTATACAGTTTTCACACAACAGCAGGATACAAATTCTATCCAAAGTCCCATAGTAGACTTGCTTATTTTTTCTTTGAACCATACAAAAAAGGGCAGAAATGGTATGGACCTAACAGAAGCAGAAGATATATAGAAGATGTGGCAAGAATACACAGAAGAACTGTACAGAAAAGATCTTTATGACCCAGATAACCATGATGGTGATATTACTCACCTAGAGCCAGACATTCTGGAATGCAAAGTCACATGGCCTTAGGAAGCATCACTACAAACAAAGTTAGTGGAGGTCATGGAATTCCAGTTGAGCTATTTCAAATCTTAAAAGATAATGCTGTGAAAGTGCTGCACTCAATATGCCNGAGCCAGACATTCTGGAATGCAAAGTCACATGGCCTTAGGAAGCATCACTACAAACAAAGTTAGTGGAGGTCATGGAATTCCAGTTGAGCTATTTCAAATCTTAAAAGATAATGCTGTGAAAGTGCTGCACTCAATATGCCAGTAAATTTGGAAAACTCAACAGCAGCCACAGGACTGGAAAAGCTCAATTTTCATTCCAATCCCAAGGAAAGGCAATGCCAAAGAATGTTCAAGCTACTGCACAATTGCACTTATCTCACACGCCAGCAAAGTAACGCTCAAACTTCTCCAAGCAAGGCTTCAACAGTATGTGAACTGAGAAATTCCAGATGTGCAAGCTGGATTTAGGAAAGACAGAGGACCCAGATATCAAATTGCCAACCTCCATTGGACCATCAAAAAAGCAAGAGAGTTCCAGAAAAAAGCAAGAGAATTCATGATTTCTACTTCTGCTTTATTGACTACACCAAAGACTTTGACCATGTGGATCACAACAAACTGTGGAAAATTCTTAAAGAGATGGGAATACTAGACCACCTGACCGGCGTCTTGAGAAATCTATATGCAGGTGAAGAAACAAAGTTAGAACTGGACATGGTACAACAGATTGGTTCCAAATTGGGAAAGGAGTATGTCAAGGTTGTATATTGTCACCCTGTGTATTTAACTTATATACAGAGTGCATCATGTGAAATGCCTGGCTGGATGAAACACAAGCTAGAATCAAGATTGCTGGGAGAAATATTAAAAACCTCAGATACACAGATGACACCACCCTTATGGCAGAAAGTGAAGAAGAACTAAACAGCCTCTTGATGAAAGTAAGTGAAAGAAAATGTTGACTTAAAATGCAGCATTCAGAAAACTAAGATCATGGCATCTGGTCCCATCACTTCATGGCAAGTAGACAGGGAAGCAATGAAAACACTGAGAGACTTTATTCAGGCGGTGGGGGGGGTGGGCTCCAAAATCACTGCAGATGGTGACTGTAGCCATGAAATTTAAAGACGCTTACTTCTTGGAAGAAAAGTTATGACCAACCTACACAGCATATTAAAAAGTAGAGACATTGCTTTGCCAACCAAGGTCTGTTTAATCAAAACTATAGATGTGAGAGTTGGACTATAAAGAAAGCTGAGTGCCTAAGAATTGATGCTTTTGAACTGTNGCATATTAAAAAGTAGAGACATTGCTTTGCCAACCAAGGTCTGTTTAATCAAAACTATAGATGTGAGAGTTGGACTATAAAGAAAGCTGAGTGCCTAAGAATTGATGCTTTTGAACTGTAGTGTTGGAGAAGACTTTGGAGAGTCCCTTGGACTGCAAGTAGATCCAACCCATCAATCCTAAAGGAAATCAGTTCTGATGTTCATTGGTAAGACTGATGCTGAAGCTGAAACTCCAGTATTTGGCCACCTGATGAGAAGAACTGACTCACTGGAAAAGACCCTGAGCTAAGCAAAATTGATGGCAGGAGGAGATGGGGCTGACAGAGTATAAGATTGTTCGATGGCATCACTGACTCAATGGACATGAGTATGAGCAAACTCCAGGAGTTCATGATGGACAGGGAACCCTGGTGTAGTCCATGGAATCACAAACAGTTGGACACGACTGAGCAACTGTACTGAACTGATTCTTTTATATTATTTTCTTCAGAATAATATATAAGATGTTATCAATGGAAAGCAGTTGTGCAAAATGTCACTGATTTTTTTGAACTGTTATAAAGCAGTAGTCTTCACAATTAGGAACATTAACACCCAAGAATGCACAAACATCTTCTAGCAGGTATGTGAAGAGGACATAGAAACCTTCTTTGAAAATCAATATCCAGACCCTCAACTTCACTAGGTGTCCTTTCCAGAAATCAATCTGCCAGAGAACATCTGTGATTTTCCAACCTTTTTTTTTTTTCACCACCCCTTTCAAAATTACCCTTTATCATTGTACAAAGGAAAAGGGTACATCTCATCTACCCCACATAATGTGGAACATTGCCACAGGTTGAAAATGCACATAGGTATCAAAAGAGTATTCTACTTAATACAATAGATGCAATGCTTTTGTAGGGAGTATCATGATGGCAAAATAAGGACAAAAATATTGAAGGGAAAGCACCTTATTTCAACCAGGTAACACAGTAAGGATACAGCTTTCTCTATGTTTGATCTAACCTATTTATCTTAGAATTAAATAGTAAGATTCCTGCTATGGAAACTAAAAAAATGATTACATGTAAATTAAAGTTCAAATTAAAATACAGATATTTGCATGTAAATCCAGTCTGATTTTAGTTAAAAGTGGTTTTTATTATTTAGGTTATATGATGGCTTTTCCCCAAATTTGAAAAAAAAAAAAAATTACCTCACCATTACAAGTGAAGTTCAAATATTTAAGTTGCACTAAATGCAGGACTGAATTAATGCAAGCTCAACTAAATGACCAGAATTAAGCTACTGTGAATTACGGAAACCAACAACATTCCCTCTGACTTTAAAATTAAGGTAATATATTATTGATAAGTTTAAAATGTTCAACAGCATACAGAGCTTTATCCAAAATTCTTTTAGGAGCTAAAACAAAAGTTTTTGAATGTCACAGCATTGTCTTCAGTCTGGTTTATAACTACATTTTTAATCTGTGTGATTGTCTTGTGAGCATTTATAATTGCTTGAAAAGTCTTAACATAGCGTTGATAGCACCCTTTCCATTCCTTTCAATCTTTTGGAATTAAAGTTAGTAGGAAGTAAGGTAGAGACATCTGCATTTAAAAGGGGATCTCTAAAAGTTAATAATAAATAAATTAATTAAAGAGGCTCTCTATGTTTCAAAAATGTTTGGCAGAGTGTTATCAGTTGTCCTCTGTTAACTTCTGACTCACTTAAATCATTTCAGTTCAGCTTAGTTCAGTTCAGTCACTCAGTCGTGTCCAACTCTTAGCAACCCCATGAATCGCAGCATGCCAGGCCTCCCTGTCCATCACCAACTCCCTGGGTTCACTCAAACTCATGTCCCATCGAGTTGGTAAAGCCATCCAGGCATCTTATCTTCTGTCGTCCCCTTCCCCTCCTGCCCCCAATCCCTCCCAGCATCAGAGTCTTTTGCAATGAGTCAACTCTTCGCATGAGTTGGCCAAAGTATTGGAGCTTCACCTTTAGCATCAGTCCTTCCGATGGACACCCAGGACTAATCTCCTTTAGGACGGACTGGATGGATCTCCTTGCAGTCCAAGGGACTCTCAAAAGTCTTCTCCAACACCACAGTTCAAAAGCATCATTTCTTCAGTGCTCAGCTTTCTTCACAGTCCAACTCTCACATCCATATATGACCACTGGAAAAACCATAACCTTGACTAGATGGACCTTTGTTAGAAAAGTAATATCTCTGCTTTTTAATATGTTATCTAGACTGCTAAAAATTTTCCTTCTAAGGAGTAAGTCTCTTTTAATTTCATGGCTGCAATCACCATCTGCAGTGATTTTGGAGCCCCCCAAAATAAAGTCTGACACTGTTTCCACTCTTTCCCCATCTATTTGCCACAAAGTGATGGGACTGGATGCCATGATCTTAGTTTTCTGAATGTTGAACTTTAAGCCAACATTTTCGCTCTCCTGTTTCACTTTCATCAAGAAACTTTTTAGTTCCTCTTCACTTTCTGCCATAAGGGTGGTGTCATCTGCATATCTGAGGTTACTGTTATTTCTCCTGGCAATCTTGATTCTAGCTTGTGCTTCTTCCAGTCCAGCATTTCTCATGATGTACTCTGCATATAAGGTACATAAGCAGGGTGACAATATACAGCCTTGATGCACTACTTTTCCTATTTGGAACCAGTCTGTTATTCCATGTCCAGTTCTGACTGTTGCTTCCTGACCTGCATACAGGTTTCTCAAGAGGCAGGTCAGGTGTTCTGATATTCCTATCTCTTTCAGAATTTTCCAGTTTCTTGTGATCCACACAGTAAAAGGCTTGGGCATAGTNCATGTCCAGTTCTAACTGTTGCTTCCTGACCTGCATACAGATTTCTCAAGAGGCAGGTCAGGTGGTCTGGTATTCCCATCTCTTTCAGAATTTTCCACAGTTTATTGTGATCCACACAGTCAAAGGCTTTGGCATAGTCAATAAAGCAGAAATAGATGTTTTTCTGGAACTCTCTTGCTTTTTCCATGATCCAGCGGATGTTGGCAATTTAATCTTTGGTTCCTCTACCTTTTTTAAAACCAGTTTGAACATCAGGGAGTTCACGGTTCACATATTGCTGAAGCCTGGCTTGGAGAATTTTGAGCATTACTTTACTAGCATGTGAGATGAGTGCAATTGTGCAGTAGTTTGAGCATTCTTTGGTGTTGCCTTTCTTTGGGATTGGAATGAAAACTGACCTTTTCCAGTCCTATGGCCACTGCTGAGTTTTCCAATTTGCTGGCATATTGAGTGCGGCACTTTGACAGCATCATCTTTCAGGATTTAAAATAGCTCCACTGGAATTCCATCACCTCCACTAGCTTTGTTCGTAGTGATGCTTTCTAAGGCCCACAAGACTCCACATTCCAGATGTCTGGCTTAGGTGAGGGAACATACCATCATGATTATCTTGGTCATAAAGCTCTCTTTTGTAGAGTTCTCCTATGTATTTTTGCCACCTCTTCTTAATATCTTCTGCTTCTGATAGGTCTATACCATTTCTGTCCTTTATTGAACCCATCTTTGCATGAAATGTTCCCTTGGTATCTCTAGTTTTCTTGAAGAGATCTCTAGTCTTTCCCATTCTGTTATTTTCCTCTATTTGCTTTGATCGCTGAGGAAGGCTTTCTTATCTGTCCTTTGGAACTCTGTGTTCAGTTGTTTATATCTTTTGTTTTCTCCTTTGCTTTTCACTTCTCTTCTTTACACAGCTATTTGTAAGGCCTCCTCAGACAGCCATTTTGCTTTTTTGCGTTTCTTTTCCATGGGGATGGTCTTGATTCCTGTCTCCCGTACAGTGTCACGAACCTCTGTCCATAGTTCATCAGGCACTCTGTCTATCAGATCTACTCCATTAAATCTATTTCTCACTTCCACTGTATAATCATAAGGGATTTGATTTAGGTCATACCTGAATGGTCTAGTAGTTTTCCCTACTTTCTTCAATTTACGTGAACTTGGCAATAAGGAGTTCATGATCTGAGCCACAGTCAGCTCCTGGTCTTCTTTTGCTGACTGTATAGAGCTTCTCCATCTTTGGCTACAAAGAATATAATCAATCTGATTTCAGTTTCAACCATCTGGTGATGTCCGTGTGTTGAGTCTTCTCTTGTGTTGTTGGAAGTGGGTGTTTGCTATGACCAGTGTGTTCTATTGGCAAAACTCTATTAGCCTTTGCCCTGTTTCATTCCGTACTCCAAAGTCAAATTTTCCTGTTGCTCCATGTGTTTTCTGACTTCCTACTTTTGCATTCCAGTCCCCTATAATGAAAATGACATCTTTTCACTAGTAAGAGGCAATGGCAGCCCACTCCAGCACTCTTGCCTGAAAAATCCCATGGGCAGAGAAGGCTGGTAGGCTGCAGTCCACGGAGTCACTAAGAGTCGGACACGACTGAGAAACTTCACTTTCACGTTTCACTTTCATGCATTGGAGAAGGAAATGGCAACCCACTCCAGTGTTCTTGCC
>SJYV01015393.1:2669-15061 GCA_006410875.1 Neotragus pygmaeus | reverse complement strand
ACTGGTCTCCTTTAGGATGTACTGGTTGGATCTCCTTGCAGGCCAAGCTACTCTCAAGAGTCTTCTCCAACACCACGGTTCAAAATCATCAATTCTTTGGCACTCAGCTTTCTTCACAGTCCGACTCTCACATCCATACATGACCACTGGAAAAACCATAGCCTGACTAGATGGACCTTTGTTGGCAAAGTAATGTCTCTGCTTTTGAATATGGTATCTAGGTTGGTCATAACTTTCCTTCCAAGGAGTAAGCATCTTTTAATTTCATGGCTGCAATCACCATCTACAGTGATTTTGAAGCCCCCCCAAAATAGTCAGCTACTGTGTCCACTGTTTCCCCATCTATTTGCTATGAAGTGATGGGACCGGATGCCATGATCTTTGTTTTCTGAATGTTGAGCTTTAAGCCAACTTTTTCACTCTTAGTGCATCCTTATTAGCATTATAAGACGTATATAGCACCATCTATGAAGATTTTTGTCAAAAATGATTAAACCTGAATTTAATTAAGCCCCTTAGGCTTCCCTGGTGGCTTAGATGGTAAAGAATCTACCTGCGATGCAAGAGACCTGAGTTTGATCTCTAGGTCAGGAAGATCCCCTGGAGAGTATTCTTACCTGGAGAATTCCATGGATAGAGAGCCTGGCAGGATATATTCCATGGGGTCGCAAAAAGTTGGACATGACTGAGAGACTAACATTTTCAGATTTAGCTATCAGTTCTTCAACAAATGAAGGACTTGTGAATAGAAAAGGGAGGGGGAGCCATTATAGATGAAAAGAAACTTAATATACATAACAGTCAAGTGTAGCAGGTAGTCACTGCTCATATTTTAATTCAAACACATCACTGTGGAGACATTTTTTGACATAGACTGGGTATTAGATCATATTAAGGAATATTAATTTTGTTAAGTGTGATAACTGTCTTGTGGTTATTTTAACACATCTGTTAGAGATATTTACTGATGAACTTACATGTGAAATATGATATTTGGGATTTGCTTTGAAATTGTTCAGTGTAACACACAAATAAAGTGTGGGAAGGTAAATGAAATCAAGAATCTTGATAATTTTGAAGCTTGGTGATGTGTCCATGGGAGATTATTTGTTCTTGTCTCTATTTTTGTGTATATTTCAAATTAAAAAAATATAAAGCCAGCTGACAAAGAAGCTTTGTTTTCATCCTCATCCTAAAATATGTAAGTTTCTTAAAAGCCAGAACTCGTGTTTGACTTAGTGAGAAAGATAGATATTCTTCAAGGTCCTATTCAACCTAACACTGAAGGCTGACAACTTGTCCCTTAGGGCAGGTCGGATTGGGTACTCCTTTGCTGTGTCACTATCTGTGTGTCCATAGACATTTATCCTAGGAACTAAAGAGTTAGTTTGTATTGTGAAAATAATAGTATCCATAGTCCATATTGTAATGAGATTTAAATATGAGAGTGTGTAAGAAGCACCTGGTATAGTGCCCAGCATGCATTCACTTCTCAGTAAGTGGAGCTATCTTTGCTTCATTTAACAAAGACTAATTAAGTATCAGGTATGTTCTAGACCTGTGCTTAATCAAAGGAATTTTTATGGAGAAAAAGACGTGGCATCTGTCCATGTATTATTCTTAATTTATTGAAAATGTTGAATCATAGGAGATTGCTGTTTTATAGCTGTATGCGAATGAAATACTAGGAATTCATATGATTCACCCTGATACTTGAAGTGAGATATAATTATACAAGTAGTGCGGTGCAATGGTTAAGATGCTGGATTCTGAATTCAGACTGCCTGGGCTTGAAAATTGGCTCTGATATGAAAAAACTATGTGATCTGAGCAAACGTGCCATTGTTACCCTGTTCATGGTCTGTTGAGGTTTCCCAGGTGGCGCTAGCGGTAAAGAACCTATCTGCCAATACAGGAGACCTGGGTTTGATCCCTGGATTGGGAAGATCCCCTGAAGGAGGAAATGGCAACCCACTCCAGTATTCTTGCCTGGGAAATCCCACAGACAGAGGAAGCATGGCAGGCTACAGTCCATAGCGTCATATAGAGTTGGTTGTGACTGAAGTGACTTAACATGCGCATATACATGGTCTAAAAAGTGGGGATATAATAGTACTTACCTTATAGGATTGTTATGAGGATTACACATAAAACAGATACAATCATGTATATTACACATAATATACATAGTGAGCCTTGCATATTATTGTTATCAGTGCATGCACAAAGTGGCTTGTGAAGACACCCTGTTGTGGGAAATGTAGCTAATTGTATTAGGTGCTGCTGAATGGTGGTAGAAAGTTTCACAGACTATGGGACATTTGAACTTTAGCAGGAAGAAAGAACCATTCGAGGCAAAGATTACTGTAAGGACAAAAGTGGGAAAGGAGAGTTTCAGAAGTAGAAGGAAGTCAAGTGGGATCAGTTTAGAATCTCAATCTGGGAGCTGGAGAGGAATGGGTCGTGAAACTGTCATGATAGCCTAGGTGCTTTATGTCTTCATAATTCAGTAGGCAAAAGGAGTCACAGGAAAATTTTACCCAGAACAGTGACCTCAATGAGGCAATTAGTTGGAATGGAAGAAAGACTTGCTGATAGCCTATAAAAATAACCTACAGCCTTGCTGTATTCAAACTGTGGTTCCTGGACCAGCAGCATCAGTATCAGCAGGGATCTGTTAGAAATAAAAATTCCAGGACCTCACCCTACCCATGCTCTCAGAACTTAACATTTTAACAAGATCTGGAGGTGATTCATGTGCACATTGAAATTTGAGAAACACTGGTCTGGAGATAGCTGAGGAAAGCCTAGGCTAAGGCAGGGACAGTGAGGATGGAAAAAAGAAATAAGGACCACTAACAGATATATTTAAGAGGTGAAACTGAAAAGGTCTGACTGATAAGGATTGAGGAAGGGATAGTTGGAAAGGATGAATCGAGAATATATCTGTGATTCCTTATTGCAGTTTCCTAATGAGTAATTGAGAATACAGGAAAGAGAGGAGTTTTGGGGAACAAAGTTGGGAAAAAGAATTCATGTTATGGCATGTTGATTTTAAGCAGCCTCTGGGACGTTAGAAAATGGGCCGAGGAAAATGAAATCACAGTAGTCAGGAAATCTGAAGACAGCAGCATCTGAATGTTGAGGAAGAATCCAGCAACGACAAATTCTAGACATATCCCCTCTAGAAGGAAGTGACAGTTGCTCAGGTGTGTCCAACTCTGTGCGACCCCATGGACTGTATAGTCCACGGAATTCTCCAGGCCAGAATACAGGAGTGGGTAGCCATTGCCTTCTCCAAGGGATCTTCCCAACCCAGAGATGGAACCCACATCTCCTGCATTGCAGGCAGATCCATATTCCCTCTACTGTTCTATTAAAAACAAAACAAAATGCATATTAGAGTTGGTTCTCTGCTGTGCATTAAATACTCTGAAAAAAATGTTGAGCATCTAAAGGCAAACATTTTGGGCTCCTCTGTTAAGTATAAATGCATAAAAATAAAGTGTAAGGCACAGCAGAACTTGATCATTTGTATGTAATTCTCCGTATAGACTTGACAAGAGGGAGTTCAGGCTCTGGAATTTGGAGAAGTTAGGGAGTCCTGGTGATTCCTTGGAATCAATATTAGTGGATTTTCTTTATAAAACTTAGTTTGGATGGTTGCAGAGAATTCAGATATGAGTACACTGTCTGCTGAGTTCAAATGAGATACTACCCAGGAGTAGGTTTAAGAGGTTATTTAGCCAGACTACGAAATCTCTATGTATGCAATCACTCTCCCACCCAGAGTTGCCAGAGTTAGCAAATAAAAACCCAGGACCTCCAGTTAAATTTGAATCTCAGATAAACATGAATAATATTTTATTATAAAAAGATTATAGCAAATATCAGATAAGATATACATATACTAATAAAGGAATCACTATTTATCTGAAATTCAAATTTAACTAGGTTTCATATATTTTATCTGACAACTCCCTCCAATCTTCTAATCATAACAAAGATACATATATGTGTATATATATGTATATATTGCAAATTTAGAGAACTATAGCAAATATTAATGTTTAAAAAGCAAAGCTGGTAATTTTGCAAGATATTATATAAAATTTATAACATTAATTCATACAAATATCTGTATATCCAATTTGGAGGAATAAAGCAGAATAATGTTGCTGGGAGAATTATGCCATGATTTTTCTTTCTGTGCTTATGATAAAATTACTGGTTAATTTTTTTAACCCCTGCATATATTTTCACACCTTGTTCCATAATGTTAGTACAGCATTTAGTAGGAAGAAAGTCTGTAATTAAGGCGTGAATTTTCAAACAAGCTGCAGATGTTTCTTCGTTTATAAAGGAGACTCTGATGTTAGACAGATGTGTTTCTACTGAACAAGGTGGTACTGTATTACAGGTACCATTTAAGAGATATAGAAAATGCCTCTTCAATTGAGCTTATTTTTAGAAATTCCAAGACATGGGTCTATGTTATTCTTTTCTTTTTCAATAAAATTCAACAAACATAGCAGGCAGAAAATGTGAGTAAGAAATATCCTATACTGCAAAATTAGTATGGGACCCAGAGAAATAAGAAATTAATTCCATCAAGGGGTAATTTGAGAAGATTTCACAGAGGGTGGCATGTGAGCATCTACTTAAAACATATACTTTTTTGAAAAAACCTTTCTGGTGTGTTATTTTGTTTTCTGATTTAAAGGTAATATATGCAGTAATTTTTAAAAGCAGAGGAGAGTTTATAAAAAGCAGCAGTAGAAAAAAAAAAAAAAAAATTACACCAAATCTCAAGATCTAGAATTATCTTGATATTATCAGTTTGGTATATTCCCTTTGAGTCTTTTTCTCATGTTTTTGCATAATTAAGATCATATTATGCAATTTCTGCCATGTGTTAAAGCTTAAACATTTCTTCTTGTTCTTAAAAACCTTTTAAGATCTTTTGACAGCCAACCAATTGTCCATTATATGGATAAATAATGATTTTTAATATAATCCTTCAATATTGGGTTCTTAGGTACCTTCCAGGGATTTTTTTTCTCCTTTTGTTATTGTAAAATACATTGTCATACATTAAAAAAAAACAACAACTATAGCTCTTGTAACTTCTAAGACTTAGAAGTAGAATGACTGAGTTAAGTATATAAAATAACGTTAATGATCTTGATACATATTCTATCAGACTGCCTTCTGAATAGGGTGTCCGAATTTAGACTTGAAGAGTCAACAGAAGGAGTGAAAGGGGGGCCCTTAAGGACAGAGGTGGGAAAATGTGGTGCGTGGTCAGAACCAGAAATAGATTTCTTTGGAGGATAAGGTATGGATGACAGAAGGGTGAAATCAAGCTAAAAAGGTAGTTTAGAACCAGATTATGCAAGATCTTAAGTGCCTTCTATTCCAGTACATCTTCCTTCTGCACGAAGTTGTGAGCCACAGAAGCCTTCTGAGCAGAGAATGTCATGACTTTAGAACTTTCTTCCAGTTAATTATAGCTTACTAAATGTCTCTGAACTTTTGGATCATGCCCAAATAATATTTAAGGTCATCAGCTATCAAAATTTGAATGTCTGGAAATAAACTATGCCATTGGTTTATCATGTTTAAAGATATCATTGACATTTACCTTATTGAACATAAATTGATTTTTACAGACTTCTGTCAGTGACTGCGTAAAGCACCTGGAAGGTAGAGGGTGCTAGGTCAACTCTATGTCGCGGAAACTTTTTAATGTGTACTCTGGTGGTATATAGAACTGTGAATGTTATAAAGATTTAGTGAGGATTTAAGGTGTTTCTAAGACCTTCTTGTTTAATGATGTGCCGTGTAACCATTCCTGGTTCAGAGCAGGTCTAGAAGAACAAAAATGCTATAAAAAAAGTCGATTTGAGTACATACTGTCTATTTAAAATCAGGACACTGTGTGCTGCTTTTCCCCAGGTACTCTCTTTCTCTGTGACACTAAAAATTTGTACTCAAAGTTAAATAAATAAGTTACTCAAACATTTATATTTATTTTTCATCTTCCAGGCAAAACTGGGTGCTTTTATTTTCTCCCATCACATAGATGCTTTCACAGAGCAAGCATAGATTCAGATTACCGGTGCTCAGTCTAGTCAGTGGAAATTGTCTCCTTTTGAAGGGAAGAGATGGGACCTGGTAACTTCTTTTCTGTGAGGCATGCCCGCAAAAAGGGAGTGAGACACTGTCTGACTCTACAGTCACGTGGTTCTTGCCTTGGGTTGCTGTCCTGGTGTCGCTGTGTCATGCACAATGGGGCTGAGAGACTACAAAACTTTCCACATTTGACATCTATTTAAACACTGAAGTTTCCGAGTTTCAAATTCAGCTTGATCTTTTTTGTCTTTGGATTTTGTCTTTGGTTGTTATAACATCACTTCTCCATTCAAAGAGGGAAAAAAGAGATTCATAGCATCCCAAATAGAGCTTCTCTGGCATGACTGTGCATCAAGCATAAAGGAATCACAAAACTGAGCATTAACTTTTACTTGAAACAGATAATACTATTGAAAAATAGGGATAAAATGGCACTGATGGTTTGAAATAGCTATTCAAGTATTTTATGGTATCTGCCACCAGACCTGCTTGGCTAAGAGCATGAGGGCCTCCTTCCAAGCTATCATAGCTATTGGGGATGTTTTGTTAGATCTAAAATGTAAATAGCCTTTCCGTTTTATACTATGCTTGACTCTGACAATAATGCTACATCATTTAAGTGACTAAAGGAGTATTTCTGACCAGGCTTTCTAATTTTGTCATCAGAATGAATTTTTGCTTAAAAGGCCAACCGTTTAATACATTTTCCTTTCGGCCAATTTAAAGCAAATAAATCAGGTCTGTTCTTTTTATGACACAAAAGGGAAAAATGATAAGTTTTCTTACTTCAGGTTCTTTTATTTTTAAATTTCTACAACTGAAATGTCTCTTCTCTCCTTTAAGTACAAGCTGACAGGTCATTAATCCTTAATGTGGATTTGTACCTCTAGGTATTTTAGGGAGAAAACTCATTAAAATTCTTTTGTTTTATATGTGATGGTCCTAATAGAAATATGTAATTCATGTTTAGAATTTGTTAAAATGAATACAAAGCATATAAACCCTTTTTTAAAGGGTTGAAGTACACGAAATTACTTCTGACTATAGTCAATGCTGTCACTTTATTCTTGAATATCTGCTGCTAAATTTTCTATAGAAAGAACATACGTTCTGTAAGCTCCATATTTTCAATATGAATATTTTTATTCCATTTACATTATCTGAGTGGGTCTTATGTCTTTAATGTAATTTTCTATATAATAGAAATTTCCTATATTTCTGAGGAGCATTGGCTACTTTTTCTTTAGATCTACTGAAAGGTAAGGCATTGAACAATCATCCTGCTTTTCTTAAGGAAATGGATTCTTACTTAATGAAAGTTAGCTAGCAGTGGTTTGTATGTAGGCAATGAGAATGCTCTATAAATCCTGGTGAATCTGTTCTGTATTGTTTTGCCACACTGTATTATCCCCTTACTTCCTTTTTTTCCCCTTCCCCTCTTCCACTGACAGTTTGAAAGTCTTCTTAATGGAAAAGAGCCAACATCAACAAACTTACATTTCAAGTCTGTCTAGAAAGATTTTTACTATCTGTAAAACCTCCCAACTATTGATAAATTGGTGATTGAAATTCCCTTTTCTCTGACTGTCCAAAGTAGCTTCTATCTCTTTCTGTTCTAGCCATAGATAGTAATACAAGAATCCATCAACACATTCTTGATTCATTTATTCTTTTGGTTTTTAATTTTTCTTAAATAAGTACATCAAATTCTTCCACAGTCTAAACTGCATTCTGGGCATGCATTTGAAATCTTTATTTATTCAGCTCATCTATTCAGTGAGCATGGGCTCTGGGTTGAGCCTGATATAGGGCACTGGAAGCCCAGCAGCAAAGCACGACAGTCACTGTCTGTGCCCTTGGAGTGGGAATGGTGAGGGCGTGGATGGGGATGGAGGAAACAGAATATCAACACGGCTCAGTTTGTCCCATGAGGAGTAAAAATTACAGTTGTGGTAAAAGCTACCAAGGTGATCTATGGTGCTTTAAAGTGTTTAATAGGAAGAACTAACTTCCACTGAGGCCTTTCTACTGGAAGAAGGTGTCCTTGAAGAAATGATTTTTAAGGAAGCGTGTAATGATGGACATTCTAGCCCAGAGAATAACATGGCAAGAGAATGTTCTAGGATTAAAGGAAGGCTAGGGGAGGACAGCATGTGAGGAGGAGTCTGGTCAGGTTTAAAGGGTGAGTTACATCTGGACCAGCTCACACACGAGTCTACAGGTCATGTTAACAATATTCGTCTTTATTCTGTATTTAAGATGTGAAAAGCCATTGATGACTTTTGAAAAGAGGAGAGACATGACAAATCATTTTTTAAAAGGTCAGTGTGGTTGTTAAGGGCAGTAGGGATTAGAGTCTTTTTAGAGCATGTGTGTTGAAACCTGTGTGGACTGTTGTGATGGTCCAGGCTGTAAGGAGTGGATCCAGGGGCTGTTAATGACTTCATGAGGGAGGTAAAGGAGAAGAAGGTGTCCAGGATAACTATCAGGTTTCTGGCGTATTCACACTGAAATACCGTCCTGCTCCTGGGTTCATTAGATCATAAACCCCCATAGAGTCAGAGCTCTGTTTCTAGAGTGAACTAATAAGCTTGAATATTAAAGTAATTAATTCTGGGTCTGCAATATTCCCTTCTTACTCTGAATGGCCTTTACTGTTTCATGGTCATAATTTACAAATATTTACTCAAGTATTTAGAAATTCTTCCCCAAACAGTGTCAAGAAAAATGCAAATAATGTTATTATTAGAACTTTGAAATGATAATTATAACAATGCTTGTATTAGACAAGAATTCTAAAGGCTCACATCCCCCCCTGTATTGTCTAATGTATTTGCATAACATTCTTCAGGGTAGCTAAATTATAAATTTCCATAATAAGGATAATGCAGGAAAAAAAGAATCTGGCAGTTTCTAAGCCTCTCACCATATNGCCCAACCTCTAAACCTACATCTCCATACCCTAAAGGCTGTATCACCCACAGCCAGAGGGTCCAGGCACTGCTGGAACGCAGCCTTGCTGGTGAGCCACTCAGGAAACCTACCTGGGTATCCTGGGGTCGTGCCACGTGCTGACTCCCGTCTGCGTGTGCAGGAAGTACACCTGGCCCTGTACCGTGGTTCTCTGCTCTGCACGACACAGTGGGGACACGGTCAGTGACACTCACTCCAAGGAGTCAATCCTGTAAGCTCGGAGGCCCCGCTTCCTTCCCAGTCTTTCAAGGACCAAGAGAAGGGTGTGAAGGGCAGGAGTGAACCTGGCCCTGGCGTGCTGGGCTCAGCATGTGGACAGATCTTACTCCTGTTCCCACCTGGAGAGGTGGCCACACCCCTCCACCTGCCACCTCGGGACTCGTCCCGCCTCCACCCGTCCCCTGCAACAGCTCATACTTCCGGTCTCATCTGCCCCATCTATGTGGATCCTCCAACATGGATCTACATGGATCCTCCTTCATTTAGGCGCTTCCTCTGTGGTTGTCAAGATTCTGTTTTACCTTATATATAGTNGTGGGAAGTAAGGTGCTCTCCCCTTGCGGCTTGAAGAGGACAGCTTGAAGGCTTCCCACATAGCTCGGGCTTCAAAGACCAATATCAAGCACTCTTTCCTTTGTCTGCTTTCCTTGGTGTGGTAACGTCTCCAGGAATGTTATTTATTTATTTTTAGGAACATGTCTAGATTTTCTTCACAAAGCTTCATCTGAAGCTATTATGCTATGAAAGAAGAAATATGACCTTTGCTGCTTCTTCATTTCATGTTTCCTTTTGAATTTTCTATCTTCTGAGCCAGAAGCCCTTTCCCTTTCTAACAGGTTAGGCAGGGCAGAGGCCTGAAAATGGGCTCTTCAGAGCTTATCAAAGCCATGGGCATCTTCTGCCAGGCGCCCCTGGCCCTTTCCTTTTGCACTTGCTTTTTTCCTAACTTTGCTTCTCATCTTCTTTGTCCTGCTATTAGAAAGATGCTTTCGGTGCTTCTCCACTCTCTTGGGGAACATACACATTCTTTGCTTATCCCTCCTCTAATAAGAGTCTGTAAATACTCATAAATGCTGACCAAAGAAGAGACTTTGAGTCCTGATTCCTGGGTTGGTGGGTTTTTTTTTTCCAAGTACGCTTTGGACACATATTCCTTCAGAAAGTTCAGGAGGCTTATCCTTCTGCAGACCCACAGGCCCTTTGAGGGTGCCTGGCTAATGGATGAATTGATTGATTCACTGACTTAGCAGATCGCGTTGTGGAAGTGTTACTGAAATATTAATTAACAGATAAAACAGTTCTACTCACAATCCCCTCACCCCATAAACTAAACAATCTCCATCATCCATGATGCTCCGTAAGGGTGGTTTCTCAGGGCTAGCTATTGTGAAAGTGACCAAATACATACATACACATGCGTGTGTGCTCAGGCACTTCAGTCATTCCAGCCCTGCAATTCAAGGGACTGTAAACCGCCAGGCTCTTCTGTCCCTGGGATTCTCCAGGCAAGAACACTGGAGTGAGTTGCCAAGCCGGCCTCCAGGGGATCTTCCTGACCGGGGACTGAACCCGTGTCTCTTATGCCTTCTGCATTGGTAGGTGGGTTTTTACAGCTAGTACCACCTGGGAAGCCCATGCCTACACATGTGAATATGTGTGTTCACTATGTGTCTCCTCTTATGTGCAGCCACTTAATTCTATGTAAGGACCTCGTGCCCTTAGAAAGCTTAGTGTAGAATAATACTTTGAACTTACAAATAGCCATTTTCACTTAAAGATTCCCTTTCTTTCACTAGAAACTTCTAACGTGTTATTATTTCCTCACCACCCCCACACTCTCATCTAGAAAGATAGATTGGGTCAATGCTAAAATAACAGAAAATTCTTTTTATAGGCATCGTAGGCAACATTCCACTGTCAATACAGTAAACAGAAATAAGAAATATCAATATTATTAGGGAACAGTCAAAAATTCAAATTCTCCTCTGGAGATTATCTATTTTAGCCTCCTGGTTAGACTTAGTAATTCCTTCATTCACTTTCCAAACATTTGGCACAAGATTATCATACAGGGCATGATATGACCATTAGCAAATTTATCCAAGCAAAAATGGGCAGCAAAAGGGGTGTAACAGTTTCTAAAGTTCAGTGTCTCTTTTTTAAGCCAATCACTCCTCTCAACAAAAATAGAATTTAGGGAGTGCCAGTCAGAGCATCCTGCTGACTGAATCATCTTTACAAAATAGTTGTTCTATTTTCAAAGTACTAATATGTTTTTTTCAAATCATGTTTAGACATTATGTAGCAAACAGGCTTGAACAGAAAGATTAACCGCCATGTTTGTGTTATTAATAACACTGGCTGAGATTGATAATCTGCTTAGAAAANTTGGCTTCAGTACCTATGGAGAGTGGGAGCAATGTTTTTACCTTAAAAAATGAATTGTCATCAAGAGCAGTGAGCAGAGACAAATGGGAAGAATCTATGCTATTCCATTCCTTTGGTCAAGAACAGAAAAGTGTAAAATGGGTGGTGACTGCTAGTTAGGGAGTGCAACTCAGGTTGAGTGCCTGTAGCCTGTTTCCCTCGGGAAGGGAGACATAAGTATACGGATTGGACTTACGGCCTCTCACAGAAGAGAACAGAAAGAGGGTGCATCAGGGTGCTCAAACACTCCAGAGAATGGATAATTTCTCACAGTTTGATGTGATCCACACAATCAAAGGCTTTGGTGTAGTGAGTAAAGCAGACATAGATATTTTTCTAGAACTCTTGCTTTTTTGACGGTCCAGTGGATGTGAGCAATTTGATCTCTGGTTCTTCTGGCTTTTCTAAATCCAACCTGAACATCTGGAAGTTCACAGTTCATGTACTGTTGAAGTCTGGCTTGGAGAATTTTGAGCATTACTCTACTAGTGTGTGAGATGAGTGCAATTGTGCGGTAGTTTGAGCATTCTTTGGCATTGCTTTTTGTTGGGATTGGAATGAAAACTGACCTGTTTCAGTCCTGTGGCCACTCCTGAGTTTTCCAAATTTGCTGGCATATTGAGTGCAGCACTTTCACAGCATCATCTTTTAGGATTTGAAATAGCTCACCTGGAATTCCATCACCTCCACTAGCTTTGTTCGTAGTGATGCTTCCTAAGGCCCACTTGATTTTGCATTCCAGAATGTCTGGCTTTAGGTGAGTGATCACACCATCGTGATTATCTGAGTCATAAATATCTTTTTTGTACGGTTCTTCTGTGTATTCTTGCCACCTCTTCTTTTTTTTTTTTTTCAAA
>SJYV01015391.1:8078-18384 GCA_006410875.1 Neotragus pygmaeus | reverse complement strand
GCCTTCTCCAATCTAAATTATAAAAATGAGGAAAAGAAAGAGTTATTAGGAAAAAGTGATATTACTCAAGATGGCACAAATGTTTATCTTTATCTATTGTATTTAACATATAGATGTGATTTACAGAGCTATGACATAAAGAGCCTGTTAAAATTCTAGTAGCTTCTTAATTATTACTTTCAACTGTGATCATTAGGTTTCTCTTTTCTGATCAATAAGAATATATCAGAAAGATTCCATAGGTTATTGGTTACTCTCTCATATTAAATGTTAAAAACAGTTATGTTTAGAAAGCCAATCTTACTGCTGATTAAATGCTATGTAATCCTTCAGGCACATCCAGAGCTGTTTCTTATAGTAGTTGGAGTGGCATTGGCCCCTCCTATTTCTCCTCCTACCCCAGCACCCTGCCCAGGAAGAAGGGTATCATGGTCTGATTCTTACATAGTCATCCTCTCTGTTTTGAAATTTCTTACTATTCTAAGTTTGACAGATTGACACTTAGGAACAATAGAGTAGGCAGGTAACTTCATTCATTCTGTTTATCTTTGCTTTGGTGAATTTGGCAACCTTTGTTTATGTCTCTTCCTAGTGGCCTCAGACCACAACATTCATAAATTTCTGGGAGATGTGTTCAGCTTTACCCTAGTTCCTGCTTTCTGTGAGGAGCCCTCTAACAAAGGATCACCTTTGTCTCAACATCACTCCAACAACGGTCCGTTGTAAACTATCTTTGGGTATCATGCCACTTTTTCTAGGGCAGCTGACTCTTAGACAGTCCCATGTCCATCTCTAACTTTCATGTTCAAACATGGAGCCAAAGGAACCACTGAGTGCCTCTCATTACTTCATTCCTGGTAGAAAAAATTCTTAAGAGTAAGAATCTTACCATGGATTTTTACTGTTCCTCTGCTTGAGCTTCTGTCAAGCCATACCTCCTTAAAAAAAATCACTAAACACCAAATCCAGTAACATGTGTCAAGTTGTGCAAAGAACTTATTTTGTTATTATAATAACACAAGAGAGATTATGAAGTTCAATGGCCCAATAGGCTTCTACTAGGGAAATAAGATACCAGTCTCCTACCTTGCAAGAAGGTCCAGTATCTGTGTCTTTAAATGTGAATCTCTACCTGTAAATTCTTGTCACTCTGCGTGGAGAGGAAAGAATGCTACTTTTGTTCCAAATTGGCAGGGAGAGAAAATTATTTTATTTATAACATCAATTTACTCACCAGTAGTAACCCAGATTTTCCCTCTTTTCTCCTTGTCTTTATTTTATTTTGATCAGACATCCTAGTGAGGAGTAGAATGGAGTTAGGAGCACGGCAGTAGGAAAAAGGGCATTCACTGAGAAAGAGGTTTGGTCTGGTGTATAAGCCCTGGAAAGTGGTGTCTGACTTTATTTATGAATTAACTTTTTAAAAGTATGGAGCATCCTGTTGCTGTTCAGTTGCTCAGTCATGTCCAACTCTTTGTGAACCCATGGACTGAAGCATACCAGGCTTCACTGTCCTTTTCTATCTCCCTGAGTTTGCTCAGACTCATGTCCATTGAGTTGATGGTGCCTTCCAATCATCTCACCTCTGTCAGCCCCTTCTCCTCCTGCCCTCTCTTTCCCGGCATCAGGGTCTAGAATGCACCGTTTATTACTGTGGATTCCAGCACTGTTTTGCACGGCATCACTGAAATTCCCCACTCAATATCTTGTTGCAAACATGTCACTTCAATGCGTGCTATATTCAGTGTTTTCTTGTGATTTCTACTCTCAATGCTCCCTGCATTGCCTTTCCTATGTTGGTGAGTAGCAGCTTCACTTTACAGTTTTTTTTTTTCCCAGTCAGCTTAGAATTATTGATACTCCCAGGTTTTTTTTATACTTCACATCAAAATTAATGAGCAAATATTTAAAGTTGTGCCTTCAAAATATCCAGAGGTTGAATATTTCTGACCTGGAACACCTTTGTTCTACTGGTTTAGGCAATCTATAACTGTCTTCTGAACTGTCTCTCTAGCTTCCTAACCAGCCTGGTTACTGATGCTTTAGCTTCCCATCCTTCACTCAGTTCTCAACAAAGCAGACAGAGCAATTATTTTAAAAGATAAACCTCACATTTCATTCCACAAATGTTTTTAAAAATCCCCCAGTGAATTCCTATATAATTTAGAGTGAATCTAAGGCCTTTAGATCTGTCTCCCTGCTCTCCTTACCTCTTTGCTGTAACTTAAATATGATTGGCACATTCTAGCTTCAGAATTTTTGTTCCTGCCATTCTTCTGCCTGGAAATTCTGTCTCCACAGGTATATACCTGGCTCATTTCCTCAACAACTTGCAATATTATTATTATGCAACCATTTCTGACTTACTTAAATATTTAATTCTGTCTTCTCATCCTCATTTCTATGCCTTATCACTAGTTTATTTTTCCTCTATAGAATTGATTATCTCAAGGCTCTCTACTTAGCAAAAGGAATGTTCTCTATTAATGCTTGCTTAATAAACAATCATCAAATTTCAGTGGCAACCAACACTTAGATTTTCTTTTTTCATGTATCTGTGGGTCAGCTACAAGTTAGCTCTGGCCTCCTTTTGGTTGAAACTTGTGGTCTGGTCTGACTTTTGGATTTTGAGGCCTATGTTGAAGAGGCAATGGGTACCTGGAGGGAACTCTTCTCCGCAGTGAAAGTCACAAAAGAGGCCATACTGACTGCACACACACACATTTGGAGAATCTATTTCCATCATGCCTACTAGCATCACACTGCCCAGAATAACTCATATGGTTAAATCCAAAGTCAAGAAATGGATAGGCACACATTTTGCCCATGGAGGTAGGAAGGTGTGATTTTTTAAATTAAGTATGGAATGTTATCACATATGTGGAAATAGAATTTAACCAGCTGTAATAGGCAAAAAGACTTAGAATGGAAAATTACAGAAGCATTCTAACTTCTATATATATATTAAATTGTTTTCCATTAAATTAGAAAAAAAAAAGAATTTTCAAGTAGAAAATGAGATTCCACTGTGATGTTGGCCTTGTCACTTAGTGTTGAATGATACATGTGTTTCATATAAGTGAAAGAGAAGGCAAAGAAAGCTAGTTAAGTGAAGATTTAGAGGTAGGAGAAAAATGAAAGGTTTCCAAGTAGTGTCTAAATTCTCCTTTCCTCTCACTTCCCAAAACAATTCAGTCGAAAACCATTTTGTGAGACTGGGTGGCACACACCTTTCCGAAGCCTCAATAGGGGAAAAAGACAGGCTGTATGTTAAGAGTACTTTTGTGACTATTCCACCCTGGGTTTTCCTAGTTTCTGCACTGCCTCTTCCTTCTTGTCCCTATTATTTGCCTTACTTCAATATATTTTCTGATAAATTCTATTTGTGGCACTTTTTATTTTATGCATTTTCTGATTCATAGTTTTCCTTTAACCTCCTTTGGAATACAAGAAAACTGACTCTCTTTGTTGTGTGTAGCTACTCTGTATGAGCGCCCAGGTGAACCAGTCAGCTGTAGGGATTCTGAACTCTCCCCTGCTTCTCTTGTTCCTCCCATGAGTCACCCACACACATGTCATTGTACATCTCTCCTGAATGTGTGGTTTTAAACTTTTCCTTTATCTTTTAGTTTTTGTAGGTTTTTTTTGTAGTTTATGTACTAAATATATTTTAACCACTAAATTAAAGATCCACTAATTAATGTATGAACATAACAAAATAGATACCTTTGCTCATAGATCATACAAAATGGTCAGGTTTACATTATTTAGAGTTATTTGACAGATAATGAAACACACTCATATTCTAATTTTAAGAGGTGATTCATGAAGAATATTGAAGAGGAGTTAGGAGATATTATTTCAAGTTAATCGCTGTCTCCAAAGTGTAAAATTTTTAGGGGAATGATACATTTTACAACTTCTCCTCCAATTTTGTAAATTTTATAGTAGGGATCAAAGAGAATAAGTTACCTTGCCCTAGAGCCTTGACTCCCAGACTTTCTACTATACTAGTTATGTCATTAAATATTTTCTCATAAAACTCATAACACCTGATATTTAGTTTATAAGAAACAATAACTTGATTTTTATTGTCCCTTCTTAAATTACATGATTCTATGAACTTAATTTGTTTATTAAATCCTCTCCTAGACCTTGACTGGATATATCTGCATTTGGCATATGCTTTAAGCCCTCTCCTCTCAGATGGAGAATGAGGAAACTCTAATTCTTTTCTTCTTATATGGAAAATAGATGCACTGAAAATAGATTCCAGGATTCCAGATTCCATTCCAGGATAGTGCTATTGCTCTACTGCCAATTTCCCTGGTTAATATTTATGGAGATTTGCTCTACTTGACATCTTTCAAGAGTGTAATATGTAAGTGCATCACTGCCTATAGCTTTATATAAAAGAATTCTTATTGATTTTTCTATGTGATATGGTACCACATTTGTGTCAACTTTCTTCAGTTGCTTTATTTATTTCCTTTCTTCTTTGTCACTTTTCCCAGGTTGGAAAAGCATTTTTCATCTAGGTTGGAAAACCTCTGTAATTGCATTTCTAACCCCTATCACTTGCCTTTACTTCTATTATAATATTCTTTCATTTGTCTTGCCACACATCCTTCACAGCATTTTGGGTATAGTGACTCTTAGAAGAACCATTGAATAAATACATGTCTCAGAAGTTTTTTAATCTCAATAGGTAGAAGGGAAGCAAGTATCAATCTCAACTCTCTCACACATTTAGCATCCATTTTGTATTAAGCAAATGAGAGCAGGTATTTTAAATTGTAATAGTTTTATAGAATAGCGAGGTAAACATTCACCTCAACTAAATGTTTTTTCCTGATCAAATGTTAACCAGTGGGATTTCATAAATTTAAATTTTATTCTGATGAGATATTCACAAAACTATACCTCAAAAGATGTTTTCCTTGCAATGCATGAGAATATCGAGCACTAAGGAAAAGTGACTTCTGCTGCCAGTTAGAAAAAGACCCAGAGACTTATATCTCACTGTCTCAAAAGCTAGTAAGCCAGTGTTTATATAGCTCACAAGCACAATAGAACTTCAAGAAAACAGATGTTAGAGAGTGATCAGTACAGACACTCATATTACAGTTAAAAAATATGAAAAGTATAAAAGTGAAACAATATCAGCTGCAAAATAATTTTGAAAACTAGCATTTGTTGAACATATAACACAATTATGCCTTTAGCTTGCATTATACCATTTTATACTGAACTTCTCAGGTGGAACTGCTGCNTGACCTGGATAACCACAATGGTGGTTCGCCTAGAGTGACACATCTTGGAGTGTGAAATGAAGTGGGCCTTAAGAACCATCACTACAAACAAAGCTAGTGAAAGTGATGGAATTCCAGCTGAGCTATTTCAAATTCTAAAAGATGATGCTGTGAAAGTGTTGCATGCAATATGCCAGCAAATTTGGAAAACTCACCAGTGGCCACAGAACTGGAAAAGCCAGTTTTGATTGTAATAACAAAGAAGAGCAATGCTAAAGAATGTTCAAACTACCACATGATTTCCCTCATTTTACATGCTAGTAAGGTAATGCTCATAATCCTCTAACTTATGCATCAGCAATACATGAACTGAGAACTTCCAGAAGTAAAGCAAGTTTTAGAAAAGGCAGAGTAATGAGAGATCAAATTGCCAACTTTTGTTGGATCATAAAGAAAGCAAGGGAATTGCAGAAAAACATCTGCTTCTTTGACTACATGAAAACTTTTGACTGTATGGATCACAACAAACTGTGGAAAATTCTTAAAGATATGGGAATATCAGACCACCTTACCTGTCTTCTGAGAAACCTGTTTGCAGGTCAAAAAGCAACAATTAGAACTGGATATGGAAAAACTGACTGGTTCAAAATTCAGAGAAGAATATAACAAGGCTGTATACTGTCACCCTGCTTATTTAACTTGATGCTTATTCACATGATGCAGACAACATCGTGTGAAATGCCAGGCTGGATGAATCACAAGTTGGGATCAAGATTGCTGGGAGAAATATCAACAACCTCAGATATGTTGATGATACCACTCTAATGGCAAAAAAGTGAGGAGTAGCTAAAGAGCTTTTTGATGAGGGTGACAGAAGAGAGTGAAAAAGTTGGCTTAAAAGTTAACATTAAAAAACTAAGATTGTGTCATCTGGTCCCATCATTTCATGGCAAATAGAAGGGGAAAAATTGGAAGCTGTGACAGATTTTATTTTCTTGGGCTCCAAAATCACTGCAGATGGTGACTGTAGCCATGAAATTAAAAGANTGGTCCCATCATTTCATGGCAAATAGAAGGGGAAAAATTGGAAGCTGTGACAGATTTTATTTTCTTGGGCTCCAAAATCACTGCAGATGGTGACTGTAGCCATGAAATTAAAAGACACTTATTCCTTGGAAGGAAAGCTATGACAATCCTACACAGCATATGAAAAAGCAGGTATATCACTTTGCCAGCAAAGGTTCATACAGGCAAAGCTATGGATTTTCCAGTAGTCATGTACAGATATTAGATTTGGACCATAAAGAAAGCTAAGCACCGAAGAATTGATGCTTTTGAACTGGGCTGGAGAATACTCTTGAGAGCCCCTTGGACAGCAAGGAGATCAAACCAGTTAATCCAAAAGGAAATCAACCCTGAATATTCACTGGAAGGACTGATGCTGATATTCCGAACTTTGACCACCTGATCCAAAGAGCCAGTCATTGAAATGATGCTGGGAAAGATTAAAGGCAAAAAGAGAAGGGACAGTGGAAGATGAGATGGTTAGATAGTATCACCAACTCAATGAACATGCATTTAAGCAAATTCTGGGAGATTGTGACAGAGGAAACTGCCAGGCTGAAGTGAGTCCATAGGGTCATGAAGAGTCAGACATGACTTAGTGACTGAGCAACATCAAAAGTTTTAAATTCATGTACATTTTTTAGACATAATGCTATTGAACACTTGATACACTAGAGAATAATATAAGCATAAACCTTTTGCACTAGGAAACCAAAAAATTTACAATTCACATTACTTCAGTAGTTGCTTTATCATAGTGGTCTGGAACCAAACCAGTAATATTCTAGGATATGCCACCTTGAGAAATATGCCAATGTGGATAAATCATAACTTTAGAGTGCACAAATTGACTATGACATTTTATTGTGAACTATATTCATTTATAATACAATTTTTAAAATATATCTTTTCATGAAAATTACTTAATATAAATATATAATAATTCTATATTACATGATTCTGTAACATATTTGAATAAAATATCATAGTGAAAAATTTCACACAAATGAACTTGAATTACTTTTCCTTTTTTTTTTTCTTAGTGGAAAGATAATCACTGAAGACTACTTCTCTGAAATCTGACACATGAGAAAAAAAATATATGCTGCCTATAAGATACATGAAAAATATTTAATGCTCTTTATAAAGCATTGATAGTTTCTTACATTCAGTGTTTTTGTGTGAAATTAACATTGCCATCAAGTTTGTAAGCCTCATTTTCATTTCATTAATTATACTTTCAACCTTGAATTAAGACTGCATTTGGTAATAGGTGTGAGGCTTTAAGACAATTCTGCAGAAATGTCTTCATTTCTTAAATTCTCAAATAATGACCTTTTAACTTACTTTATAGATAGAATCTTCAACAGTATAACGATGTTGTAGAGTAGCTAAGAAAAGGAATTCCTCAAAAATTATAATTTATAGTTCTCCCTTTCATACTTTAATGTGCAGTGTTAGCAGTGCCAAAACTGACAACGTGTATATTCTATACTCTCTAAAACCATTTATCACTCACTGCCTCGATTGTTTGTTATAATTACACATGTTCTATAGTTCAGGAAAGTTAAAAACCAAATATTTTTGAAAGTTATTAACAGTGTTAGGGTTAGGAAAGTTATATTTTCAATTGGAAACACTGCTAAATGTTTGCATTCACTTCATTTTTCCTTATTTTCCATCCCTTAGTTTGTTTTTTTTTCCTTCCATCAGATCCATTTTTAGAATGTCTACTATGTGACCAACACTCTGATAGGCACTCTCTGCTCTTGATCGGATCACAGTAGTGGTTGGAGGTATGTATAAANTTGCATTCACTTCATTTTTCCTTATTTTCCATCCCTTAGTTTGTTTTTTTTTCCTTCCATCAGATCCATTTTTAGAATGTCTACTATGTGACCAACACTCTGATAGGCACTCTCTGCTCTTGATCGGATCACAGTAGTGGTTGGAGGTATGTATAAAATAATCAGGATTCACACATAACTCCATTAAAGCATAATTACAACATGATTAAATTGTAGACAAAAAAAAATGTACACTTCTTTTTAGATATAAAGAAGCACAAATATTATTTCAGTGGAACTAGGAAGACAAGCACTGTTAAAGCATGGGTAATGGTATGTAGAACTAGATATATATGCAAAAATCACAATTTTCCACATGACAATTATAAGGATCAGATGGTTAAATGAATATAAAAATATTATATTCCTATTTATCATGATATGATCAGGAGAAATGATGAGAGATTATGGCTAATTATTCCTGAATTCATCCTTTAACCTTCTGTTCCCATTTTGCCCATTACACATATGTCTGCAGTCATTACTAAGCCTTGTCACTTCCCAAGACTGCATGAACCCTGATGCATTTTGATTAACCTCATGGTATGAGTGCACAATAGTATTATAGAATAGATAAATAAAAGGAGATACATTTAGTATATGTCTTAGAACATTTAAATATTTGGCCATATCTCATAAAGTAAATAATTGATCTTTTTCTGAGAAGAGTATTTTATTAAAATGTAATATCAGAGAGTTGATTTTTTATCTAGGTTTTATCTTAGGTACTTTCTACTTTTGCCACTTTGTTTATGTTTTTAAATGGCAGGATTCTGATTTTGCTTTATGGAGTTGAAAAAGCAATGCACAAATTTTTTCAAGTTAGTCACTAAATCACGTCCAACTCTCTTGTGATCCATGGATTGTAGCCAGGCTATCCCTGGTATTTTCCTAGGCAAGATATTGGAGTGGGTTGCCATTTTCTTCTCTAGGGGATCTACCTGATCCAGGGATCAAACCCATGTCTCCTGTATTGGCAAGCATATTCTTAACCACTGAGCCACTAAGGAAGCCCATATAAGATATATGCATATTATTTAACACTGAATGATAAATTAATGGTTTAAAATAGTGTCTAGTGCTGAATATAATACATGACACATTCTAGGCAGTCTCCCTTTATCTGCCAACATATGTTAAAAAATACTAAATATATCAATTATAGTTTTAACTAAATAAAATATGGAGTTCATGGTTTTGTGGGAAAATAATGCACTTAACTGATTTGCTATTTATTCAGATATTTTGGTTTCTCTAGGCCATTCTTTCAGAGAAGGCAATGGCATCCCATTCCAGTACTCTTGCCTGGAAAATCCTATGGACAGAGGAGCCTGGTAGGCTGCAGTCCATGGGGTCGCTAAGAGTTGGACACAACTGAATGACTTCACTTTCACTTTTCACTTTCATGCATTGGAAAAGGAAATGGCAACCCACTCCAATGTTCTTGCCTGGAGAATCCCAGGGACAGGGGAGCCTGGTGGGCTGCCATCTATGGGGTTGCACAGAGTCAGACATGACTGATGTGACTTAGCAGGTCATTCTTTGGTATAAAACCATAATTGTAATCAGTATTGCCCTTAGCAGCTACTTTAGCTTGGACCTTGGACATAAGATGGACTGGGAAGTATTGGGTTGGTGCAAAAGTAATTGTGGTTTTTGCAACAACAAATGATTGAGATTTATTGTTTGATTTTGGAATACATTCTAAATAAATGTGGTCATGTTATACATCATTTTAATGTGCATTTCTCACTCTATGTATTTTGCTAATGACTTATTCAGTTCAGTTCAGTCATTTAGTCATGTCTGACTCTTTGCGACCCCATGAATAGCAGCATGCCAGGCCTCCCTGTCCATCACCAACTCCCAGAGTTCAATCAGACTCACATCCATCAAGTCAGTGATGCCATCCAGCCATCTCATCCTCTGCCGTCCCCTTCTCCTCCTGCCCCCAACCCCTCCCAGCATCAGAGTCTTTTCCAGTGAGTCAACTCTTCACATGTGGTGGCCAATATACTGGAGTTTCAACTTTAGCATCATTCCTGCCAAAGAAATCCCAGGGCTGATCTCCTTCAGAATGAACTGGTTGGATCTCTTTGCAGTCCAAGGGACTCTCAAAAGTCTTCTCCAACACCACAGTTC
>SJYV01015390.1:0-12154 GCA_006410875.1 Neotragus pygmaeus | reverse complement strand
TTTTGCATAGTTTTGACTGCTCCATCTTTTCAAGTTCGTGTCCAATCACCTATTAGCCCCAATCAGCTTATTCTTCATCTCATAGTTTTCATCTCCACAAGTCAGATCTGGGTTTTTTTTTTTTTTAATATCTCCCCTGTCCATAATGTGCATCTTTTCAAAATAGTTGCAACAACTGCATTAATGTTCTTCTGGGTTTATGCTACCATCCTGGTCAATCTTGAGTCAATTTCAATTGATTATTCTCCTCACCACGTCATGTTTCCTACCTTTTCGCCTGCCTGATAGTTTCTGATGGGATGCCAGACATTGTGACTGCACATTGTTGGGGACTCATTTTTAGAATACCTATCCACCTTCTCGAGCTTTGTCCTGGGATGCAGTTACTTGGAAATAATTTCATCCTTCTGGGTCTTGCTTTCCTGAAGTGTAAAGTGGGTCCAGAGCAGTGCGCAGTGAAGGGTTAATCATCCCTGCTGACGAGGCAAGCTTTTCCTGACTGCTCTACCCAGTTCCCCATGCATTAAGAGCTTTCTAGGAGCTGGTAGGAACAGACGTTGCTCCTGGCCCTGTGTGAGCACCAGGAACTGTTTCTTCTAACCAACCTGAAAATTTCCTTCACCCTCGGGTAGCTCTGCACAAGCACGTGCTGATCAGTCCTCTGCTGATGTTCCCAGGACGTCTCTGTAAACCAGCAGGGCTCTCCCTGTCCAGCTCCCTCCTCTCCAGCACTCTGTAAACTCCCGCAGCTTTGTTCTGGGTCCTCAGCACTGCTCCTCAACTCAGGCAGTCCACTGGCTCCCCGTGTTACCTTCCCTGAGGTCGCCCGGAAACCCTCAAGGCTGGAGGCTGGGGCCATCGTGGGACTCAGCTCATTCGGTTCACATTCCCCGTGTATCACTGTCCTTCATTGCCTGCTGTTCAGTGATTTAAAAACTGTTGTTTCATGTATTGCCTATTTTGGATATCTTTGGTCAACTACATCTCAAGAGTAAGTCCAGTCCTCTGTCACCTCATCTTATCTGGAAGTGGACATCTACAGCGTGGCTCTCAATCAGGGATGTGCACTTGAGAATGCAGCTTCATGTCACGTACAGGCCTTGGTACTTCTCTGGACATCTAGTCACTTTACCTCCAGGCGTTCTTACACTCATCATCTCAACCTCATTCCTGCCTTTCCCCGTATGCCCCTTACGTTGAGTCTTATCAGACACCCTTCCCTCTATCTTCTCCACATCTCAGCTCACGCTGGCACCTCTGCTTGGAAGCCGCCTCTCACTATCCGCTTGGCAAACTCCTGCTTATCCTTCAAAATCCCACAGAGCTGACACCTGTGCTGTGAAAACCTCCTCCCTCTGCGCCAGCAGAGAGGCTGTCGTCTGCACTTCTGAGATATTTCACTCACGCCACCGGCACACACTGGGCCCCGCTGTGCCGCACGAAAGTGGTATGTCTGTCTCCCTAGCTCGCTTATGAGTTCTTAGAAAGAACAGGTCCTATGCTTTTTGTGTAACTAGCACCTTGAACATCCTAACACCCTTCGCCTTTACACGGACGGCTCTTCAGGGAAGCATGTATCCACTTATCCCTAAGTGGTTATTTACCGTTCTCTTGGCGCTCCTGTGGCTGCGCGCTCTGCTGCCCGCTCCCTCTGCAGACCCCTCTCGCTCCTTCTCCGAGCCCCAGCTCCTAAAACTGCTCACCTTGGAATCGCTTCAGCATCTCCTTCATCATCGGAAGCCGGCACACAGTCTTCACCGTTAGGTCTTCAGAGGAATAGCTCACATCCTGATTCTCACACCTAGGAAAAGCGCAGAAGGCTGCTCTTCTCAGGAGACAAACAGGACGGCCAAGACCCCCAACCCGCACCCGAAGGCTCCCAGCCCAGGGTTCAGACTGCCCTCCCGTTCCGCCTGGGGCAGGCACGCAGGCTTCCTCCCCTTCGGCCCTCACATCGGTGCCCAGACAGACCCGTGGGGCCCAGCCCTCCTTTCCCCTCTGCTTGGCCCGTGTCTTTACAATCTGCTCGACCACCCGTAAGCAGGAAAGCGCTCACACCTGGTCAACACCTCTGCTGGATTCTGTGAAGAGAAGAAAGAAAGAAGTCATGTACCCTCCCGTGAGATCTCAACTTGGTGAGCAGGGATTTTTCTGTCAGTTGCTTTTTTGAGCATCACACATGACCTCCTGCTGCCAAGCCCATCAGGGTTAACACGAGGCAGTCTTTTTTTCACGTGAAACCTCTGCCCTGTTTAACAATGCAGACCCATCCTTTCCTCGAAACTCCCCCTTCCTCCTTTGGCACTCTGACATGAGCTGTCTCCTGGCTCTCTGTCTCCTTCTCCATCTGCACTCTTTCAATCACAGACAAGCGTCAGTGAGGATGTGGTGGGAATACAAAATGGTTCAGCCAGTTTGGAAAAAGGCAGTTTCTTAAAAAGTTAAATGTAAATATACCATATAGCCCAGCAATTCTGCTCCTACTACTTAGCCGAGAGAAATGAAAACATATGTCCACGCAAAGAATGGCAGACAAATATTAAGGCAGAACCCTTCATAATAACATTTGGGTTATGTCCATCAACTGGTGAACAGGTATACAAAATGTGGTATATTCTGCAATGGAATACTATTCAGGAATAAAAAGGGAACGCAAATATGATACGATGCTCCAACATGAATGAACCTCAAAATCATCATACTAAATGAAAGAATTCATATACAAAAGAAATGTGTTACTTCAAAGATTCTGCTGTAATATATATTTGGATATGGAATTGGAGCTTCACTGCTCAAGCAAGTTGTAAACGTTCTAGACAGTTCTTGGAATTTAAGTATCTCATATTACCTGAGCTCATCAAACCTAAACTTCACATTAATTTCCTTTGGAAAGTCAATCTTTGACTCTTTAATTATATAATAAAAGCAGTGACACAATTAGCAAAAGAGAAAAGAACATGTCTTCTACTAAACCCACTCACAGGAAGGACACTCAGCTCTAAAGACAAGAGGGAGACGAGTTAGTGATGCTGACAATTCCATAAAGGCAGGGACTGTGCCCTTCCCTGCGGGTCTCACCTGGAGCAGCTCTAGGGTGGAGCTCTGGCTCTTCTCCTTCACCTCTAGGATGAGCTTCTTCAAAGAAGCGATCGTTTGGTTGAGCCTAGATATGTTCTCACTTTGCCTCTTCTTCGTCTCCTCTTCTTCCTGCCTCAGTCCCTGAAGAAACGATTGCTCTTCTTCAGTCAGGAGGACGTGCAGCTTTGCAAACTCCGCGATGACTCTCATTCGCTGAGTCTTCATCTTCTCCTGCAGCCACAAGAGACTGGCTCAGACCTTTCTCTGCCTGGTCCTTCCTCCCAAATTCCCTGCATGTGACTCCCCAGTAATCCCTGATCCTTTCATCCAAATCACCTCGTCCAGAAAAGCTCCTGCTCACCCCCTACAAATTTCCTCTACTCCTTTCTCTATGCCTGCTTGATATCTTTGTACTAGTCTTTATAGTATTAACTCATTCTTTGTAGTATCTGAGTTTCTACTACTGATCGTCATGGCTTGTTTGTATAGTTTTTAAACTAAAATGCACTTTCACACCTACTATTTAGTTTAGCCCTCAGAACACCTAGTGTTTAGTTGTGGTAAATCTTAGACATACAGGTGCGTACCCACATCATACCCCCCAGCTGGACAACAGCTCTGGGGGGAAAGTTCATTTGCTTTCCACAATGCCATAGGCCCAAATCAACACCCACCTCAGAAGCCAACCCAGGAGGACTGCAGGAAGGAAAGGGGCACCACCCTTGAGGTCTGAGGATGAAGGGTGTGGGACGCGTGTGGTCCAAAGCCAGGGCAGAGATCAGCTCTTCCTGTCCTGTCAGCCTGACAACTGATAAGACCCTGTGAGCCCTTCCCAGCCAAAGCCCTCGAGCAGCCCCAGGCTGAGGGGACTAAGGGCAAGAAACACCCAGCTCCTCTGCCCTTACCTTCCACTCTGCAGCATTCTTCACTTCCAGGTCCTGAAAATGGATGACTTTCTTCATCTTGGCTGTCAGACTAGACTGAGTCTTCAGAAGTTTTTCCTGCCAGCAGAAGAAACACGCCTAAGTAGGAAATCATCTCTTCCAGCATCTTGCTTGTTCAAGAGCTAAAAGTCACCTCGGCCAAACGTGGGATGAGACTGAGAAGATGCTGAAGATGACCACAGGCTAATACACGAGAACTAGTCTGCTCTCAAGTCATCAAAACACCACATAAGGTTTGCTCGTTAAGTAGACAAAAATTAATAAACACCCAGTACCGGCAAGGGAGAAGACCTCTGGCACCATGATAGTAGGAGAGCAAAAAGATCCCATCTAGCAAAGTAACTATCCTCCAATTAAAATAAATAAATAAAATTTTTTTTAAGTTCCCACCTTTTTTGAAGGGCAACTGGCAAGATTTAACAGTATTTAAAATATGCAATAATCCTATTTCTAATAATAATATCCAATAAACACTAGTAAAATTAATATATATATAGGAATGTTTATTGCAGCATTCTTCATTATCCATCAGTGGGGAATTATGATACACTGATACTCTACNGGCAACTGGCAAGATTTAACAGTATTTAAAATATGCAATAATCCTATTTCTAATAATAATATCCAATAAACACTAGTAAAATTAATATATATATAGGAATGTTTATTGCAGCATTCTTCATTATCCATCAGTGGGGAATTATGATACACTGATACTCTACATCGATTTCAGCTCTCACTATAATTCTGTTTTGAAAAGAACAAATATACATGTGTCTGTGTAACTGTGTATGTTTATAATTGAATAGAAAATAATCTGGAAATATATATAACTAGGTATTATTAACATTGCTTGTTTCTAGGGAATAGGAACGGTGGAGGGAGTCGGAGGGAGAACTAGAAATTTAATAAACTTGTTTTGTTTGGATTCCTACAAGAAGCATATATCCTTTTGTAATTTAAAAAACTCAAATAAGCTATAAAAAATTTGAGCCAATTAGAATCAACAGAATAAGCTGCAGAGGGTGAGCAGCTAGTAGCAGAATGTCAGGCAGGACCTTAGAGGCAGAGGCAGACAGGTTAGAGACGGCACATATCAGGGTCAAACTTCATGTACGTGTGAAGCCTCTAATGAGATAAACAGCTCCTTTGAATGTGACTAAGAACTTTTTTTTAAGTTTTCACTTTTGTTTGCTAATGAAAATATATTTGAAATAGAATTTTTCCATTTTTAAAAGCCCTTAGCAGCTCCAGTAGGCATGAATTATGCTGTCCCCTTACCCAAGACTCCACCTATGCATGACTGTATCCTGCCACAGCTGGGACCTAAAGAGGTCCCCTGAGAAAACCCTTTGGGGAAGATTAGAAAAACTTCTTCCCTGCAGTAACAGAAATTGCCACAAGGTGGCGGGAGGGCAGCACCGAGCATTTCAAAGCTGGGTAGACCCACACGTTCAAAAAAATCACTTTTTCTTCATTTAACTTCAGACTCTTGTGTTTATACAGAACTACAACAACAACATACAACATACATACATACAACATAACAACATACAACAACATACAACAAAAGAACATACATTTATAGAATGAAGATATTTTCTGACTTGTGATCATGTAGTTTAAATGACACGAAACTTCAAATCAGATCTGAGTTTCAGTCTAGACCTTCAACAACTAGCTATGGATCTGTGGTTAAGTCAGTTTCACACATTTCCTGGGCTGCAGCTTCCTTACCTAGAAGATGAAGGCAACCACAATAGATGGTCTTTTCTTAAACACCATGCCAGCTCTGAGGTTCTGTGAATTTCAATCATTGTAACCTCTGCATCCAACCCAAGCAAGTAGGTCTTACCTTCAAAATACATGTCAAACCTGCCCATCTGCCTATTTACCACCCCCAGCCATCTCCTTGTTCAAACCACCTCTTGTCCGGACAGCTATCAATTCAACAGCCTCATGACCGGTCTCCCTATTTCCAATCTTGTTCATCTCTCAGCCAATGTCCTCGGAGCAGCCAGAATCATCTAAGACCAGTCACGTCACGTCAGTCCGCTGCTGAGCTTCTCCACTGGCTTCCCTCATCACTGAGGAAATCCAGCCGCCCCGCGGTCCGACAGAACGCCACCTTTGCCTGCATCTCCCAACTCATCTCGCACTACTCTTCCCCTTGCTGATCATGCTTCAGGGGCATCGCTCTTGTTTTTGTGTCGTGGGGAAGTCCCGCCCTTCCCAGCCTCAGGGTCTGAATTTGCTGTCCACTGCCTGGGATGTGAAGAAGGCAATGGCACCCCACTCCAGTGCTCTTGCCTGGAAAATCCCATGGACGGGAGAGCCTGGTATGCTGCAGTTCATGGGGTCGCTAAGAGTCGGACACGACTGAGTGACTTCCCTTTCACTTTTCACTTTCATGCATTGGAGAAGGAAATGGCAACCCACTCCAGTGTTCTTGCCTGGAGAATCCCAGGGACTGGGGAGCCTGGTGGGCTGCAGTCTATGGGGTCGCACAGAGTCGGACACGACTGCAGTGACTTAGCAGCAGCGGCAGCAGCCTGGGATGTTCTTCCCACAGTTCCTCTGACAGCTGATCCATCAAGCCTCAGCTGAAATGTCATCTCTTCAGAGAAGACTGCCTGTGCCCTTACTGAGCCCTCGTCTCCTCTCTGGCGTGGCACACTATTTCTTTCATAGCACACATTATCATCTGTGATTATTTCTTTGTCCAAAAAAAACACTTTGCTCCCTGAAGTTTATGAAGCTATTTCTATGTGTTCTCTCGTTCTCTCCCACCATCAGCGACTCCATTAAAGGCAACTTCTGCTCGGAATACTTCCCTCTGTGAAGGCACTAAGATGGAGGTCCATGGGGTCTCTATCGTATCTGTATATCAGAATGTCTTAAAAGTGCTTCCAGGTAGCTCTAATGTGTATCTGAGCCATTGGTGTGGCCCAAGAGAGCAAGCAGAGTGGGCTAGGAATTCACCAAAGCAGGTTTCCCGGATGCGGTGCTCAGGGGCTCAGACCCTAAGAGGAAGCATCCAGCACACTGTTTGCAGGGCTCAGGTGTGGGCACAGGTGGGGGTGTTTTCCACAGACTTAGGGAGCTCCGAACACTGACGACACAGTGCACGTGCTGAGAATGGGATGGTGGAAACAGGCCAGCTTCACCCAAGAGCAATGCAATGTTTTTCAAGTTAACTCGGGGTGGGGATGTGTATATGCTGAGTCACTTCAGTCGTGTCTGACTCTTTGAGACCCTACTGACTGTAGCCCACCAGGCTCCTCTGTCCATGGGGTACTCCAGGCAAGAATACCGGAGTGTGTTGTCATGCTCTCCTCCAGGGGCTCTTCTCCACCCAGGGATCCAACCCGTACCTCTTCCGTCTCCTGCACTGGCAGGCAGGTTCTTTACCACGAGCGCCAGCTGGGGTGGGGATGGAGGTGGGTAAACAGAGCAGTGATTACGCAGAAGAGGGTGCAGAAAAGGACCAATCCCGGGGATTTCCCTGGTGGTCCAGTGGCTAAGACTCTGTGCTCCCAATGCAGGGGGCCCGGGTTCAATCCCTGGTCAGGGAACTAGATCGAACGTGCCACAAATAAAAGATCCAGCATGCCACAACCAAGATCAAGGATCCCACGTGCCAGAGCTGAGACCTGGCACAGCCAATTAAACAACAATAAATTTTTAAAAAATGTTAAGTGAAAGCTTAAAAATATATAACCTAATATAGAGAGAGAATCTAAAATAAAATAATCCAAGAAACAAAAAACGGATAGACAGATAATTCTAAAATGCTGTGTTTCTAGTCTCCTATGCCCCCTGCCTCCTGTCCCTCCTCCCTGGACTTCATGTCACTCTCACCATGTCCCCAGTGAGCACCAGATATCCGGACTGAGGTCCTAGACTCCTCTCTCTTCCCGACCCATCATTACAATTAGTCACAATGTTACTCAGTCCAGCTCATAATTAATCCACGCCCTCCTCTTCTCCAGGACCCCTGTCTTACACTGATTCAGGCCCTACAGCCTCCTGCTTCAAATGGTGCAACAACAACCTAGCTAGGTCTTTTGCATTCATCCTCCGTGGATGCCACAATGAACTTGGTAAAACAAAAGAACTGAGAGCCGATCATGGCTTCCCTTGCCTTAAAATCCTTCAATGATCCCAATTTGGTGGAAGAGAAATTTCAGGCTTTTCAGTGTGCTGAACAAGATCCTACACAATGCAGACCCTGTCTTTTCAGCTTCAACTCCCACCAGCCTCTCTCCCTAAGGCAAAGAGTGACCTCATCCATCAAAAGCGGCCTCATGTTTCACTCCTCTGTAAAGGTGATCCTCACTCCTGTCTGATGCCTCTAATCTCAGACCTTCTGTGTGCTGATAACTCACACTGAAATTACTGGTCTACATGCTTACATCCCCTACAAGACCCACGTCTTTCTCATCCATTTATGTCCAGAGTCTAGAACAATGCCCAGCATACAGGAAGCACCAATAAAGGCTACTGAATAAAGAAATGAATATACACTTTCTAGTCTAATTTTGCATGTTTGATGTTTATAGTCAGCTGATAAAAATGAACAGCATTTGACAGTTTACAATACACTTTAACTTGTATCATTACATTCATGTTTTAAAGGGGTACTTACTAGATACCAATTCAGATGGAGACCACTGGAGTGACGCTTCAGTAATGGAAGGGGGTGGGGCTAGTCTGGAAAGGATGATCAAGGAAGGTCTTCAAGCTAAAATCTAAAAGGATCTAAAGGACAGAAGGTATGGGTAGAGAGAGAGAACAGGCTTGAAACAAAAGCAGGAAGGCCAGTGTGGCTGGAACAGAGTATGATAAACTAACTTATTTAACCGAAGCTTCTTAACCCATAAGATAGGTAGAACAGAGAATCTCCAAATTCAAACATTAAGTGATTTTCCCAACTGATGAAGCTAGTAACACAATCTAGACTTATCCCTCCAAACCAGGCTTTTCCCAAATCATCAGCTATTGATGACATCTGTAGGCACAAACCTGTACTGTCCAATACAGCATCCGTTAGCCATGTGAGTTCCTGATATATGGAGAGCCCAAACTGAGGTGTGTAAATGTAAAGCACACACAGATTCAAAGGCCCATCATGAAAAAATTAAAATATCTCATTGATAATTTTCATATCGATGTTGGATATTTTGGATAAATGAGTTTAAAACTAGCATCACCTGTTTCTTTTCACCACTAGAAAAACTTTGAATAACAGATGTGCCTGGTTCCCTTTGTTTCCATTGGACAGCATGGTGTATAACCTCTCAGGATGACGGAGCTGCGAGAGGCCAGTCCCTGCAAAGTTCTGCGGTGATGACTGAGCCTCCACCGCCCTCCTAGTTCCAGTTTTAAACTCCAGCTCTGATCTGTGAGTCTCTTAACTTTTTTGAGCCTGTCAGCGGTGGGGGTGAGGGTAGGTTTATGCCTCCAGTGCAGACAGTAAAGGTTCCCAGGGCATATACCGGCAGCCCAGCCCCGTAAACGGCCGGCTCACCCGGTAGCTCTTGCAGGCCTCGTCGGCTGGGGCCATGGTGTGGGCCTGGTGCTCCTGCGACTCCCTGCACACCAAGCACACGAGCCGCTGATCATCCTCGCAGAAAAGCCGCAGCGGCTCCCAGTGGCGGCCGCACAGGCCCGCGGGCACGGGGCCCAGGCGCCGGCGCCGCATCCTCTCGGTCAGCCGGGCCAGGGCCCAGTTGGGCCTCATCGAGGCGGGCGCCGACGGCCGCCGACACTCGGGGCAGCGGACGGGGTTGCCGCCCGGCGCCCAAGTGCGGCACAGGCAGCCGCGGCAGAAGTTGTGGCCGCACTCGATGGACACCGGGTCCTCGAAATAGTCCAGGCAGATGGCGCAGGTCAGCTCCTCCTGGAAGTCCTCGGCCTCCATGCCGCCCGTCTGTCCCGGATGAGACGCCTGCGGGCGGTGGCCTTCGGACCCGCGGCCGCCTAACTCCTCCGGGGCTCGCGATCCAGCGGGGGCGCGCGGCTGCGGCGGGGCGGGGGCCCTTTCCGCGCGCTCCCGAGCGCGCGAACCGCCGGGTTTCCGCGCGAGGACGGCCTGTGGGAAGTGACAGGACGGCGGGCTGCGACGGGACCAACAAGAGCGATGCGGAAGTGCCCCGGGAAGCCTAGAGAGGCTTCGAGGCGCGCGTCGGCTTGCGGGGCGCGCGGGAGCACGGGGGCGCTACCGCAGCTGCAGCCGCTGCTGGTGGAACCAAACTGGGAGGCGCTAATGAACTTGTCCTTCCGGTTCGCCGGCCGCTCCCAGAAGATTTAGGGTCTAGAATCCTAGGCTAGCTGCTGCCCAGAAGGGCATTCCGGGCGAGGTACACCCTAGCGGCGTGGAGGGCCAGGCGGACGACCTGGGGCTGGGGGCGTCTGTGCAGCCCCGCTGGAAGTGGGGCTAAGGAGGCGCCTTGCCCCACAGGCTGGCTTTTTCTGAAGTTGTCCTTTTTTGTTCAGCTTCATTCTGTCAATACAAAGACAGACGTACAGATACACAGACACAGGAAAGGAACCCGTTCTTGACCTCAACCCCGAGGTCTAGTTGAAATGCACAAAAGGCAGGATTTCTTGCTGCTCCCCTAAAACCCACCCACTCAAAGCTCAACTCTCCTGGTCTCCTGGGCCGACTGGAAAGCTAGCTTTCTGGGAGGCGAGCAGGAAAGGGAGTATTTAGCCCCCACGACCTAGTGGGGAGGCATCTGATCACCCTACCGCCCTGATTTCTCTTTCTTCCCCAGCATAGGGAACACACCAAGAAGAGGAAGTCCAACCTCAGGGCATAGGGCACACTCAGCAGTGCAGATAGTGGTTCTGATCATTAAGTTAGGGGGAAGAACCTAGGGTTAGATGGTTTCCCCCAGGTTTGAGACTTCCCACCAGTATTTTAGGTGTTTCGATGCAGAGGAAGTCTGTAGGCTGAGGATGCCGTGTGTCAGCTTGTGGGTGATCTGTGAGCCGCTGTTGTCTAAGATGCTAGGAAGGAGCAGCTGCTGGTGCTAGAGCTGTTCCTGACCCTCCCACCTGAGACGGTCAAGACCACGGTGTGAGAGCAGTACCTGGAGAGTGGAGCTGAAGCTGTAGCTGTTGTGAGGATATTGTGACAGACCTAATGGGACCGGGAGAGTGGAAAGAAATCAGGTGTTTTAAATGGGAGCGCTTATGATTCAGAAGCATGGGGGGCGTCCCTGGTGGCTCAGTGGTAAAGAATCCACCCGCCCAATGCAGGAGACACGGGTTTGATTCCTGGTCTGGGAAGATCCCACATGCCGCAGATCCACTAAGCCCGTGCACCCCAACTATGCTCTAGAGGCAGGGGGCCACAACTGCTGAGGCCATGCACTGCAACCACTGAAGCTGGCACTCTAGAGCCCGTGCTCGGTAATAAGAGAGGCCACCACACTGAGAAGCCTGGGCACCACAGCTAGAGAGCAGTGCGCGCTCTCCACACCCAGAGGAACGCCCACGCAGCAGCCAAGACCTAGCACAGCCAAAAATGGAATAAATAATTTTAAAAAAAGATTCAGAAGCACAAATGAATTGACTTTTGGTACCCAGCTTGAAGACAGCAACCATTTTGCTCTCCAAAGGAGCATCCATTGAGGCTTTCAACACGCAAGATGCTTGCCTGCCTCAGGGAACTATTTGTTTCTCTTCGATGGAGTCTTGATCTTGTGCTTCTGAGGTGCCCAGTTGTTTATTCTTCCCACTCTATTCCTTTCCTTATGGAAGAAATGTTTCATCCTTCTTGTGTCCCAAAATCAGATACCGCCTTTCCTGTGATATGCTCCATAAGCGGTTACTGACAGTATGATCAGATGATTTGGAAAGGGGGTTCCTGTGATCACTGTTTTGGGGTTTTGATGGAAGTTCTATAGAATGTCTTAAATGTTTAAATTATAAAACTGGAAGCTGCATTTTCTTTGTGAATTGGAATACTATATTGAGAAGGAATCTGTGGGAATTCCCTGGTTTCCCAGTGGTTAGGTCTCTGCACCTGCGCTATGGAGCCCAAGTTCCATTCCTGGTCCCTGGTGGGGAGAACTGAGATCCTGAGTCCCACACGCTACACAGTGCAGCCAAAAAAAAAAAAA
>SJYV01015386.1:270034-299912 GCA_006410875.1 Neotragus pygmaeus | reverse complement strand
ACCCCCCCCCCCCTTTTTTTTTCCAGCCAGATAGCTGGTAGCTCGGTGTCCCTCTCTGGCACCAGGATCTCTTTCCTGCAGTTTGGTGGGGCACCTGGGACGAAGGATGCATCTTCTGGCTCCCTGGGGGTGGGGGGGGGAATGTTGCTTTTACAGCCGCCCTGTGCCAAGTACAGCAGGTCCGAGTGTGCCTCCACAAAGGTGCTAAACAGCTAAGTTTTCTCTTGAATCTTGTTGTCACTGAGGATAGAGAGGCAGCCTTCTATTTATTCACTTATGGCTGGGCTGGATGTTCGGTGCCGCACGGGTCTTCTCTGATTGCAGTGCGCTGGGGCTTCTTTCTAGCGTTGTGCAGCCTTCTCTCGGTGGTGACTTCCGTTGCAAAGCACAGGCTTTTAGACGTGTGTGGGCTTCCGTAGTTGAGGCTCCTGGACGGTAGACCACAGTAGTTGTGGCTCACGGGCTCAGTTGCTCCTTGGCGTATGGGATCTGCCCAAACTAGGGATCGAAGCCATGTCCCCTGGCTTGGCAGGTGTGTTCTAAAGCACTGTACCAGTTGGGAAATCCCAGAGAGGCAACTTTTAAGAGGAAATATTTCTGTGTTTTGGAACCTTTGGTCACACCATGAGGAAATGTGAAATTAATCAAAACAAAATAAAAAACCTCGTCACTTTAGGACTTCAAACAGTGTTAACACTGGGTTTGGGTACATGGAGAAAATGTTCAGATAACGATGGCCACTGAGCTCTTTCAACACCAGATGGACTGTTGTCTAACTTTGATTCTGCACTGATATCTTAGCCCACCCAAGAACAGCAGTGTGTCCTGTGAGAACTGAAAACATAAAGCTTAGAAAATATTTCCAAAGCACTGAGAACTCTTTCTTGTTGTCAGTGTGAAAGAAGTGCATATTTTGTTGTGCTATTTTCCACACTTTTAATTGGCAGCGTTATAATGATGTTACTTTTAAAAAATCAGCATGTCCTAATGACCTGATGCTTTGCCAAAGTTATTGGAGGAAAATTGAATGCATCTGCATGGTCGGATGTAAGACGATAAAAATGAATAAATAGGAAATCATAAAAGGAAAAGAAATGGGTTAAAAAATCTGGCCATTCCAAAGATGTACGCAGATCGATTGTTATATTGGCAGGATCACCTGTTTGCATTTTTCACAAGAGATCCTCCCCACCCCCACCCATGTGTTGCTGACACAGAGATAATTGTGTTTATAACATCTTTTGGTCTTTCTGGATACCAAGTTACTTTCCCTGTATACATGTTAATTTTGATATTCTTATCCTGGGCCAAATTCACCAAGAGAAAGGGTAGAGAGGTTTCTCCTTCCTCTAGCGGTAGCCAACAAATATAATTTCTATTTACTCCCAGATGAAAATAGCTAATATAAAGAATAGCTTTAGTGATGAATTGTTGAATTTCAATATTTGTAATAACTGGCCCACAGTTCACACAGAGACTAGCACTGTTTATTATTTGTGAAGTCTCAATTTTCTGCAAATATTGACATTTTCTTATTTAAAATGACTATTCATCCGTGTTTTGAAGCTACAGCTTTTATTCAAACTAATTACCTTCCTTTGCAGCTTTATGTTGAGGATAAGTTCAGAATTTTGGGAACTGCTTTTATGACCTGCATAGTTAAGGTTCGGTTGTAAGTGGAGAGAATTTTATTTATCTGAATCTGAATTTTAATGAATAAGAATGCCATTTATTTGTGAACTCATGCATAGTAAGAAATATCTTAGCATTATCTCTTTGATTAATTTGCTCATCGCTTGTAAAGATACCACATGTAGAATATGCATGTAACTATAAAGTGAAGAGCTAAAGATAGAGAGGCAGCCTTCTATTTATTTATCTCCTTATTTATTTATTCTGTTTATTTATCTCCTTATCCACTTTCTTGATGAAAGTGACAGAGGAGAGTGAAAAGGTTGGCTTAAAGCTCAACATTCAGAAAATGAAGATCATGGCATCTGGTCCCATCACTTCATGGGAAGTAGACAGGGAAACAGTGGAAGCAGTGTCAGACTTTATTTTTCTGGGCTCCAGAATCACTGCAGATGGTGATTGCAGCCATGAAATTAAAAGACTGTTACTCCTTGGAAGGAAAGTTATGACCAACCTAGACAGTATATTCAAAAGCAGAGACATCACTTTGCCAACAAAGGTCTGTCTAGTCAAGACTATGTTTTTTCCAGTGGTCATGTATGGATGTGAGTTAGACTGTGAAGAAAGCTGAGCACCAAAGAATTGATGCTTTTAACTGTGGTGTTGAAGACGACTCTTGAGAGTCCCTTGGACTGCAAGGAGATCCAACTAGTCCATTCTAAGGAAGATCAGTCCTGGGTGTTCATTGGAAGGAATGATGCTAAAGCTGAAACTCCAGTACTTTGGCCACCTCATGCGAAATGTTGACTCATTGGAAAAGACTCTGATGCTGGGAGGGATTGGGGGCAGGAGGTGAAGGGGACGCAGAGGATGAGATGGCTGGATGGCATCACCGACTCGATGGATATGAGTCTGAGTGAACTCTGGGAGTTGATGATGGACAGGGAGGGCTGGCACTACTGTGATTCATGGGGTCGCAAAGAGTCGAACACGACTGAGCGACTGAACTGACTGGTAGTGCATTTTAGCTTAATTAGAATGTTCTCAAGAATCATTCCTTCTAGACGATTTTAAACGTGCTATTAGGATCTTTTGGTACTGGCTTCTAGGTTTTCAGATCATGGGTTAGGTCTGAAGAATAATCCTTTAATAATCCTGAAAGCCAGTGAAAAAAGGTGATGAGAATTGTAAACCATTTTGGGGAAGAAAGAAAAGCTACAGATGGAAAGAGATGCAAGAGGGAATTGAGTTATGTTCTGTCTCCTGAGTTAGGGTGTCAGTGATGAGGGGACCATGGGTCATGAGTATGTGACATGAGTTCAGCAAGCTGTGGGGTTTTTTTGTGGTCACAGTTTTCTGCAGGCAGAAAGTGAAGATACAGGATCCACCAGGGGTGGCAGGTGGACATACCTGAGAGATGTAGCTATTCCCTTAGTTCTGAGATTTCCTGGCTGTGTTTGCATTGTGTGTGAGGGTTCATCCTAGGTAAGACTACCTCTGCTTTAGTAGCTTGGTGATAGGTTTCCAATTTCTGATGCATTTTGTTGAGTGTAAAAGTTAATGTAAAAAGTAATCCCTGAAAAGTATTCCCTGAACAGGAAAAATTGTGCCCTTAAACTACCTGGAGAAGGAAATGGCAACTTACTCCTTTATTCTTGCCTGGAGAATTCCATGGACAGAGGAGCCTGGTGGCTAAGGTCCATGGTCTCACACAGAGTTGGACTAGCACTTGAAACTCCTTATATTCCAACTGAAGCAAGGACAGAGCATTGAGGATGGCAAGGGGAGAGTGTGGGCTTTTAGACTGAGGTTAGTTACACAGGTATTTCCAGGGTTTCTTTGTACTTTGCTCACTTGATGTTTGATATAATAATTTTATGCTAATTAGATTATTCATAAGGATACTTGCCTGATGTTAAGTGATGTGTAAGGTTTGAGGACAATGACTCCATCGCTCCCTGAGGGAAATCCTTGAGTGTTGTTGAGGGTGATGATGGTCGTTTTTGTCCTGGAGAAGAAATGATTTCTGGGTTCTCCCCATTTCCTATGCTTTCCCTGACTCCTTCCTTCAGCCTATTTTTGAGGCTGGTCCTTGTGTGCTGTTCTGCCTTCTGGGTTCTCTTGGCTTTCTCTTTAGGAAGTCAGCTCTATCATCCCAGCAACCTGGGCAGCTGAAGCCAGGCTCGTGGTGGCTGCTTTCTGCTTCCTAGGTCTGTCTGTCTCTCTATGTACTACTTGCTCCAAATTTGCCCATGGAGTTTATGTTCCAGTTTCTGATGCCTGTTTTCAAGTAACTTCTTTGTAGTTCTTGGAAATGAAAGTGAAAGCTAGTATATGCTAAGAATAGGATCTGTCTCATCCTGATTGCTTCTTGCTGTTTTTTTGTTCCATCAAAACCCATGGGATGAGCAACATATAGTGGATAATGTTTATGACTCTGACTTGACTTTTAGACTGTTTATCATCATCTTTTACTGAATCTAAGTCCTAAATGAAATCTCCATTTTACATATATCCTGTATGTATTGGGTTGGCTGAAAAGGAAAAACTCAAATGAACTTTTTGTCCAGTCCAATATACATGCCATATAGATCTCTCTCTCTCACTCACTCACACATACACACTTATGTATTTCAAACTGCATATAAATGTGATTATGCTTTTATTCTAGATTACAATGGACTGTAATATTAGGAATTATACACATTGTGTAACTCTTTAAATTACTGATTTACTTACATCATCTTGATTTAATTTAATTTGGATATTCTTGAAAGCTTCCCCTTAGAGTTCTCTTTTGTGACTATTTAGATAATCCAATAGTTGGTGTACTGTTCATTATTTTTCTGTTGACCCTATGTCAATCCTCCTTTCCTACATGAGTTACTAGGGGGAAAACTTTAAAGTTTAACCTTTGAGTCTCCTTTCCTGCTACATTTCTATAGTTTTGATGAAATTAAATACACCTATACACACAGCCTGCCGTTCATTAAAAAAAATACTTTCTTAGGCATTATTTTTTCATGATTTTGAGCTCATTCCTCACACTGACATATCTCAACAAAAACAGATTCAAATAAGAAGCTTGGTGAAAGGGCTTCCCAGATGGCTCAGTGGTAAGTAATACACCTGCCAACGGGGGAGATGCAGTTGTGATCCCTGGGTCGGGAAGACCCCCTGGCAAAGGAAATGGCAACCCATTCCAGCACTCTTGCCTGGAAAAATCCATGGACAGATGAGCCTGGCCAGCAACATGGGGTTGGGGAGAGTCCATGGGGTTGCAGAGAGTCGGATACAACTTAGCAGCTAAAACAACAACAAATAAAGGAGGATAAACCAAACCATAAAAGGACAGGCAAAGCTAGACATTTAAGATAGCTGATACAATCAGGTAGAGTCTAGGAAAATGGAGGGGCCTAAGGATTGGTTTACATTCAGGTTCGGTTTGGAAGGAAAAACTAATTTCTGGGTCCGGAAAGTATATACAGTAAGTCCCCTGAATACAGACCTTCAAGCTGTGAGCTTTCAAAGACAGGAGCGTGAGTTCCCGTGTCTAGTCATGTAAGTTAGTTCATGTGTCTGGCATGCCCTGCCACATGCTTGCATGTTTTATAAGTGGTTGTGTTTTGATGACAGTACTGTATAGAGTACAGTGGTATGTATCTGTTTCAAGCTCAGGATGTCCAGAGCATGTATAAATGCAGTGGTGACTGGTTCAGTGGTAGCTGGTTCTGCTCAGATGTAGCAGTGCTGATGTAGCTGCCGTTTCCTATCGCGGACAGTCCTTCAGCTCTGTTGTCTCCCATGTCCTCGGTCTCTTCCAGTAGGTAACCCTTCTGGCCTGTTCACTCGATGCCAGCCTCAGAATGCCAGCTGTTGTCCTGCACTACTATATTTTCAAGGTACTGTACTGTAAGATTACAAATGTTTTCTTTATCATTTTGTGTTTGTTTTTATGTATTATCAGTTCAGTTCAGTTCAGTCGCTCAGTCGTGCCAGACTCTTTGCAACCCCATGAATCGCAGCATGCCAGGCCACCCTATTCATCACCATCTCCTGGAGTTCACTCAGACTCGCGTCCATTGAGTCCATGATGCCATCCAGCCATCTCATCCTCGGTCGTCCCCTTCTCCTCCTGCCCCCAATCCCTCCCAGCATCAGAGTCTTTTCCAATGAGTCAACTCTTCACATGAGGTGGCCAAAGTACTGGAGTTTCAGCTTTAGCATCATTCCCTCCAAAGAAATCCCAGGGTTGCNCCCCTTCTCCTCCTGCCCCCAATCCCTCCCAGCATCAGAGTCTTTTCCAATGAGTCAACTCTTCACATGAGGTGGCCAAAGTACTGGAGTTTCAGCTGTAGCATCTTTCCTTCCAAAGAAACCCCAGGGTTGATCTCCTTCAGAATGGACTGGTTGGATCTCCTTGCAGTCCAAGGGACTCTCAAGAGTCTTCTCCAACACCACAGTTCAAAAGCATCAATTCTTTGGCACTCAGCCTTCTTCACAGTCCAACTCTCACATCCATACATGACCATAGGAAAAACCATAGCCTTGACTAGACGGACCTTTGTCGGCAAGGTAATGTCTCTGCTTTTGAATATACTGTCTAGGTTGGTCATAACTTTTAAATCAATCTTATTTTGGTTTTGACCATCTGGTGATGTCCATGTGTAGAGTCATCTCTTGTGTTGGTGGAAAGCGTGTTTGCTATGACTAGTGCATTCTCTTGGCAAAACTCTGTTAGGTCTGTCAGGTTAAAACCCTTTGCCCTGCTTCATTCTGTACTCCAAGGCTAAATTTGCCTGTTAATCCAGGTAGCTCTTGACTTCCTACTTTTACATTGCAGTCCCCTATAATAAGAAGGACATCTTTTTTTTGGCCATTAGTTCTAGAAGGTCTTGTAGGTCTTCATAGAACCATTCAGTTTCAGCTTCTTCAGCATTATTGGTCGGGGCATAGACTTGGATTACTGTGATAGTGATTCGTTTGCCTTGAAAACAAACAGAGATCATTCTGTCGTTTTGAGATTGCATCCAAGTACTGCATTTCGGACTCTTTTGTTAACTATGAGGGCTGCTCCACTTCTTCTAAGGGATTCTTGCCCACAGTAGTAGATATAATGGTCATCTGAGTTAAATTCGCCCATTCCAGTCCACTTTAGTTCACTGATTCCTAAAATGTTGATATTTACTTTTGCCATCTCCTGTTTGAACACTTCCAATTTACTTTGATTCATGGATCTAACATTCTAGGTTCCTAAGCAATATTCTTTACAGCATCAGACTTTACTTCCATCACCAGTCACATACACAACTAGGTACTGCTTTTGCTTTGGCTCCGTCTCTTCATTCTTTCTGGAGTTATTTCTCCTCTCTTCTCCAGTAGCGTATTGGGCACCTACATATCCAGGAAGTTCATCTTTCAGTGTCCTATCTTTTTGCCTTTTCACACCGTTCATGGGGTTCTCAAGGCAAGAATACTAAGTGGTTTGCCATTCTCTTCTCCAGTGGACCATGTTTTGTCAGAACTCTCCAGTGTGACTCGTCTGTCTTTGTGGACCTACACAGCATGACTCATGGTTTCACTGAAGTAGACAAGGCTGTGGTCCATGTGAAAACGTCAGTATTTTACATGGAGGAGAAAGCTGCCTGCTTGCTCCTGGGTCCACCAAGGCCGTCTCATCACCCTGACCACTGGTTATGCAGAGGTGACTGGGGCGCGCCATAGGGGCATTCACATGGCTTCGAGTCTCCCTAAGCAGCCTGTGCGCACATCTAATCCTTCCCGGTAGGGCGAGAGTCTGGGGAGGGCTGAGAGCACCTTTCGGTTCCCACCACCCTCCCCACAGCCTTCGCTCCAGCACACTGGCCTACTCAGCCATTTGTGCCTGCTGGTCCTTCTGCCTGAAATGTTCTTCCCCAACGTGGTCAGAGTTTCTGTTCTCATTCCATTCAGACTGACCAAGTTCTATATGCTGAGACACCTCATCATACTGGCCTTTCAAAACTTCCTTGAACTTCTGCATCCTTATCCCCGTCCCCTGCTCCGCTTTCTTCCTAACACACACTGCCGCTGTTACATGACATTCTTATTTGTGTATTAGGTGTTGACTCAACTTGAATGGAAGCCCCCTGATGGAAGGAAGTTTTCTTCCCACTTCTCTATCTGCTTTTCTACCAGCAACTCTTCCCTGAAGTGTCACTAAACTGGGAGCTAAGCCCTATAATCGTAAACAATTAAAAACTGCTGCTGCTGCTGCTGCTGCTGTTACCTCAGTCGTGTCCAACTCTGGGCGACCCCAGAGACGGCAGAACTGCTCTAAGAGTAGCAGGGGGTGGGAAGCAGATAGAAGCTCACCTTCTCTTTTCCTTTGGCAGAATTACCTTTTGCTTCCCTTGAAAGAAATGGCAACCCACTCAAGTACTATTGCCTGGAAAATCCCCTGGACGGAGGAGCTGTAGGGATCGCAAAGAGTCAGCCATGACTGAGCGACTTTACTTACTTACTTTACTTCCCTTGATGTGGGGAAGAGAGTCTCCAGTCATCTGGGCTACACCCCTCCTGCTCTCTGAGGAGACAGCTGCCGTGGAGGCCATCGCACATGGTGAACTCAACACTAGAGCCCACTGCCCACCTCACCCGAAAGGTCACTGGGGATCATTTCACTGCATCTTAGCTATGGAGTTCCCCCAGTCACAGCTACAGGTCTCCTCTAGCTTCTCCAGGCCTCCTCTAGCATCTGTTCTCACCTGATAATTCCTCTCCATTGCCACCTCCCATAATTCAATTCAAGCTCTCACTCTCTCCTGTCCTTCTTTCCTCCCAAACACTGCTCACTCTGAGCAACAGGCTAATAGTATCCACTTCATAGGGCAGTCTTATGCATTAAATTAATTAATATATGTTAATACTCAGTACAGTGCTTGGCATATAAATATTATTTAATTAAGTATTCTTTATTATTGTTGTTTTTGTTCATCTTGTTATTGCTGTTAACAGTATTACATAAGTGCCATGACTTATATTTTGGTGGATAACTAGATTCTGTCTTTACCTATCAACAGTTTTGATTTTTGCCTCATTGGTTCTTTCTCTCCCCACATATTTTATAGCTTCTTTTTCTAGAGATTTTCATATTCATACAGATGATCCTGGAGCTCCCCTGGCAGTTCAGATGGTAAAGAATCTGCCTGCAATGCAGGAGACTCGGGTTTTATCCCTGACTTGAGAAGACTCCCTGGAGAAGGGAATGGCAACCCACTCCAGTATTCTTGCCTGGAGAATTCCATGGACAGAGGAGTCTGGTGGGCTACAGTCTGTGGGGTCACAAAGAGTTGGACGTGACTGAGTGACTTTCACTTTCATTTTCACAGATGATCCTTTCATTTACATCAGTGCTGTACCCTGAGCAAAGAGAATAATGCCTGGCTCACAGTTAATATTAAATAAATACTTTTTGGATGAATATAAAGGATGTCACCCAATCTTTTCTTTTCACTCCACTTCACCTCCCTTTTTGCCACCACCATCTCACTTTCAAACACACACACAAACACACAAACACATATGCATATACACGCTACCCTACCTACAATAGCAGATGTCCACATCTTATTCTTGACTGTAAATTTCAAGCTGATTTGCAAAAATAAAGCAATTTACTTTAAATTCTTTGAAGTCTAATCTACTGATCCTTCTACTTCATACTCATCTGCTCCCTTCCTGCTCTCTCTCCCATACATGTCCAACATTATAATTATGTCCTCACAAACACCTTCAATTCCCTTGTCTCTATCCATTTTTTTCTCATGTGACAAAATGCAAACCTAGAATGAACTCTTCTACCTACTTATACAGTTCCCAAGTAATCTGAGAAAATTACATACCTAAGTAAACTGAATACATTTTTAATTCATGGTGTCAGTCCTCATGCAGTGTTATCGCTGCCCAGCAATTTTACAAGGTTAATGGTTAATGCTGGTAAGTAGGTTTCTCATTTTTGCCCTGAAAAAAAAAAAAAAAAACAAAAAAACCCACAAAAACCCGAAAACCTAGTTCAGGCCTTCTTCTATCTCTTGGCAACCATTATTCTTTTCCTTTCACCATCATTCTTAGAGGATAATCTCATCTAATGCTTTCTATTTTAGAAATCATCCTACAGGAGCATCCTTATACTCCCACAATTAAAATTAGAAACATGCCTAGGTTTCTTTCTATAATCCCATTACCATGGATGAAAGTGTCCTTCTTTCTAACAAAAGCCCTCAGCATGTCCTTTAGATCCCATTACGCTCACTTTCTCAAGGACTGCACTCTTGGTCATCTGCTGTATCTCCTATATCATCCATTCTGCTTTCTCCCTGGATCGTCACTATTAGCAAATAAATGTGATCCCAGGATTCCACATTCCATCCACCATTAGCTATTGCCCATTTCTCATCTTCTCTTCTTTGCCATACTTCTATACATGTATACTGTCTCATTTCTTCAGTGACAGTTCAGTTCCCCTCATATTTTTCAATGATAATACAGTTCATTTTACTCTTGCTTTTCCTCCTACTTCTGGCCATTTATTTTATGATTTCTATGTAGTACCCTTCTCTTCTGTCTTCTGTCCAACCTCTAAATATGGAAATTTCCTAGGTTTTGACCCTATACAACTTTATTGTTTTTTTCTCCACTTTTTTCCCCTAGGTTTTCCTGATTCCAAAACAGGTATTATCCATATGCTAAAAACTCTCACATATACACCTCTAACCCAAGCTTCTTTTCTGGGCGCCAGCCTCATATATCCAAAAGAATACTACATATCTTCCCTTAGAGACATCATGGGTACCTAAATTTGAACATTTCTAAAACAAACATGCCAACTTCCCTATTCCACTCACATTTATCATCGTTCAAAACTTTCCAATACAGTCAATGGCAGTAATATTCAACCAGTTGCCCAAATCAGAAACCTAAACTCAATCTTGATTCCTCATTCTCCCTTTATTCCCATATATAATTATTCTTACAATAATCTAACTTCCAGTACACACCATGACATAAAATTTATATTTTATGGCAAGACAAGAAAATTTAAACATAAAAAATTTTCTCTGCCCCTCCCTCCCTTCTGCTGTGCATTGTGTTCTACACTGTGCATTGACCAGGCCTCCTCCTTCAGTAGAAATATTGACTCAGTCACAAAGAGTAACATTTTCCTACTATCAACAAGACGGATCTTTAAAAGATAACATATCTTCTGGATCTTATAAGGTGCCACTGTGATGTTTAGATCTGGATTGTGTAAACTGTCAATAATACATCATTTAATGTATCTTCCTCTGTCTCAAAAATTTTATGTAACTGTGCTTTGACTTCTAAAGGGCAGAACATTTCTTGGAACTTTCTGAACTGCTGCCCTCAGGTTCTAATACTCAATTTAGCTCAAATAAAGTATTTCCTTTCTTTCTTAGAACAACTGATTAATTTTTCATCAATACGTATCTAGAATTCTTTAACTTTTCTCACATCTACTGCTACCCATCCTGATCCAAGCCCTATAATCTCACTTCTACAACAGACTTCTCAGTTCAGTTCAGTTCAGTCGCTCAGTTGTGTCCGACTATTTGCGACCCCATGAATCGCAGCACGCCANGCTCAACTGGAATTCCATCAGCTCCACTAGCTTTGTTCATAGTGATGCTGTCTAAGGCCCACTTGACTTCCAATTCCAGGATGTCTGGCTCTAGATGAGTGATCACACCATCATGATTATCTGGGTTGTGAAGATCTTTTTTGTACAGTTCTTCTGTATATTCTTGCCATGCCTTAGGTATCCTTAAATAGCATGAATCCTCAGTTTCTACCATCTTATCACCCTCCTTTGCATAGGTGGATCCTTCCTGATTCATATTATCAGGGATCTGACTATGATTCCACATCTCTCCTTACAGTTCCTTTCAGAAGCTCTCCTATGAATAGTAACCCCATAATCTACTGCGTGATTCCAGATTCCTTTGGCAACTTTGCAAAGGCTCCTTCACAAAGACCACAGAATCTGACATAGTTTGACACCCATTCAAGGTTAAGTTTGTCACCCACAGCAGTCATCTGCAGCAGTTAAAATCTGCTTTACATATTAGACTACATGTGAAATCTAATGTGAAAATGAAGTCACTTAGTTGTGTCCGACTCTTTGCGACCCCACGGACTGTAGCCTACCATGCTCCTCCATCCATGGGATTTTCCAGGCAAGAGTACTGGAGTGGGGTGCATTGACTTCTCCAGAGGATCTTCCCAACCCAGGGATCGAACTTGGGTCTCCCGCAATGTAGGCAGACACTTTACCTCCTGCTCTGAGCCAACAGGGAATAGATAACATGTAGAGAAACCTAAATCTGTGAGAGAAGAAAATTGNCATTGACTTCTCCAGAGGATCTTCCCAACCCAGGGATCGAACTTGGGTCTCCCGCAATGTAGGCAGACACTTTACCTCCTGCTCTGAGCCAACAGGGAATAGATTACATGTAGAGAAACCTAAATCTGTGAGAGAAGAAAATTGAGAAGTCAAAGTATTATTTCTATCCTAACACTGCTGAATTCTCCACTTTCAAAGAAACGGCTTCAAATCTTTTGCCATAGTTGATCTACAAGTGCAAATCCCTAAGTCTATAAAATACCTGGGAGAATATATCCACAGTCTGTATGAGTTTTCTATGATTTTCCAGAGCTTGGAAGAAAAAAAGGTGTGGAACTCTGGAAGTGAAGGGGCAAAGTTAAGGTTCAGCAATAGGATATAAGAAAGAATAGAAAGAAAGCACCTTTTCCACTTAAGATAAGAACACTTGTCGGAAGTAGTGATGGTCCCTGAACATGAACATGGATCATCACTACTTCTGACTAGTATCCTTGTCTTAAGTGGAAAAGGTGCTTTCTTTCTATTCTTTCTTATGTCAGTCTTTTGGACTCTGTGAGAGAGGGAGAGGGGGGAATGATTTGGGAGCACAGCATTGAAACATGTATAATATCATATAAGAAACGAATTGCCAGTCCAGGTTCGATGCAGGATACAGGANGCAGACCCCATCAAACATCCAGAGGGACGGGGTAGTATGTTACTTCCGGCTGCCATAACAAAGCACCATGCATGGGCTGGGTGGTTTAAACAATAAAAAAATTTCACAGAAATTTATTCTCTCACAGTGTCTGAAGGTTGAGAAGCCTCGGGCCAAGGTTTAGGGTGGTTTGAATTTTGGAGACTTCCAGATGGCCACTTTGCTGCTGTGACCTCACATGGTTTTCTCTTAGGGTACATGTATGTATACACAGAACAAGTGAGATCTTCCTCATTTTATATGCCACTAATCCCATCACGAGAGCCCCGCTCTCAGAATGTAATCTAACCCACATTACCCCCTGGAGACCCTGTCTTTACCACATTGGAGATTAGGGTTTCAGCATATGAGTTTGGCAGGGGTGATACAAACCTTCAGTCTGTACTGGACAAGGAAAGCGTTGAAAGTGTTAGTCACCCAGTCATGTCTGACTCTTTGTGACCCCGTGACTATAGCCTGCCAGGCTCCTCTGTCCATGGAATTCTCCAGGTAAGAATACTAGAGTGGGTTGCCGTTTCCTTTTCCAGGGACTAGACAAGGACCAGACATTTTAGCTGGCATGTTTCTTGAACTCAGTGTATTTGAATCATAAATAAGGAGGCTACCTCAAGGAAATATAAGGACACCTATCCAAGCTGACCTGAGGCTCTGGTCTCAGCCAGCTCACACTATCTCAGGAATTTGGACAGAGCAGTGCAAGCGATGTTCATAGAGTTCAGTGGGGGCAGAGGTGGAACTGCATATGTGACCGTGTCCTGGGAAAAAAGTGAAGAAAACCTGAAAAAACTACCCAACTAAACATTAGCTGGAAAGCACTTTGGCAGTGAAGACAGATCTGTAAATGAGACAAGAGACCTGAAACCTGGGAAACATTGGAGAACAGAGTTGCAGATTTATAGTGGAAGAAGGAATGTGAAGAGATTCGTTCTTAACAGGTGGAGAATTAATCCCTAAGCCCAGGGCCATGAGGGAGCTACTGTGGGGACAAAGCCCGCTCAGATATAGTAGACACGATAAAGATGCCCTGTCTCTGGGGAAAGTTATTGGCAAGAATGTGATGAAAGGTGATTAAGCAGGTTGTCCCCAGGATTGGTTTCCAGCCCATGGGGGAATTAAAATAAGTATGGTGTACTAGCAGCCTGGACTGAATGGACATATGTGGTAGAGATTTGTCAAGGCTGATGCAGACTAGTGTTCACAGTGCTTTCAACTCAGCTTTCTCCAGGCACGGTGTGGATATGGGACCAGTAGTGGGCAACATTTCTGTCCCAGGTTTGGACCAACCTGGATGAGGTTATAAGGGCAGAATGTGGGGCACGTGGACCAGAAGAACTGTTGGCCGTCTCCCTCGGAGTGGCCTTTGCAGCGCCTGTGCAAGTTTACAATAACAGAGGCCCAATTTTGTCTACATTCATGAGCATCATTTTAAAAGGCATTTATTTGCCTTTATGGGTAGTTGGCTTCCCTTTGCTGTTTTTCTGGGCATGGCGTCCAGTTTGATTAAATCGTTGTTTGTTATCACACACGGCTGCTCTGTAACCTTCCTCGCCTGCACTTGCTTCTTTTAGGATTGGCCTCTTTGTTTGGATTATTATCAGATGAAATAGAGAGTGTTGGTAATTAGTATGTGGCCGTGACACTGAAGAAGGAGGTGGTGTAGGTGGGAAATTCAGAGACAGCAAACTGGGATAATTCCATTATAGACTTTGCTTCAGGGGAGCCTTTGGATTTCAAGGACATAATGAGAGAGTAGAGGGTCTGCCGTTTCACTGAAGGTCTCTCTGTATTGTGCCAGGCTTAGTGAATTAGATTGGAGATTCATCACTTTATTGGTAACCTTTTCTCAGAGTAGTTGAGTTCCCTGGGCATACAATTCTCTAGGTGAAATCGATGCATTTACCCAGAATGACTTTTTACCATTCCTAATCAGCAGTACTTTTCCAGAGTTCTAATTTAGTTGAATAATATTGTGCTCCTGTTAAACTTCTTCTTCTCGTCCTCTCCCTTTCTCCCAGTTGCATTAGAAACAGGTATGGTTTTAAAGACAGAGGCAAATTAAAAGTAAACTAAGCCAACTAAACATAAAATGCAGTGATGGCTGTTTCTCCTAAAAGAAATTCAAGCATCATTACTATGTTTTTTTCCCCCTGTGGTAAAGTCCCCAGTTAATATTGCAGCTTGAACAAACTGAAGGTGGGAAGTGGAAAGTTCCCTAGGATTAAAGATATAAGATGGAAAAAAAAAAAGTATTTTCAGAGAGTTTTATTAAGTCAACAAATGCCGTGGCTTAGCCAGTATGTATTTGTAAATTGTCCACCATGTACTCATTGCTGTTTTAAGTGTATTCTTCCAGATCAAGTAATATTTGAATTGGTTTGGGAGCATTTTGAAGAGAACCCTCCCCTTGGAGATTTGTGGCTGTTATTCAGCCAGGAGGATTGGGAGAAAACGCATGCTTTTTCATTTCATCTAAAGATTAGCACTTGCTCTAGAATTCCCCTGCTCAGCCCAAGGTTGTATTTGTAATAAGAATATAAAAGAAGCAGGATGAAGAGTCTGGCATGGGAGCAGATGGAAAGATTGGAAGACAATTAATTATAAAAAATCTCCAAGCAGGTTTGATAAGGCAGTAGATAGTCGGCAGATATTAAGCACATGGAAACATCCTTATTGAGTAAGACACACATACAATAAAGCATATGCATTTTAAAGGTACTGCTTGATAAATTTTTATAAGGTGATTACAGATGTGAATCCAGATCGAAATACTATACTGTGTAATAGCTAGAAGTAGAAACCTGGGATAAAGATCAACTCTTTCACTCATTTGTTTGGAAACTGGGCAAACTGCTAAGCTTTATGAACTTCTGTCTGTTCATTTCTGAAATAGATTTGATATAGACTCCCGTGCTGTTTGAAAGAATAAGTGATACATACACACAGAGTTAGCGCAGTTTCTAATAAACCAAATGTTTTAATATTCTTTTTACATGATAATGTAAATATGAATAATCATCCATCCTATGCACTTGTGCACAGCAGGGTTGAAAGAATGTTCAAGATGTTGAGTATAGTACAGTAAGAAATTTTGCATTACCATTGCTCAGGTGAGTGGTAGATGATGGAGAGTCAAGATGAAATAAAGCACTATGTGACTGAAGGAAAAGCACAGTAATGTGGAGGCGGTAATTGGGAGTCTCAGAAGATGACTTGGAAGAAGTCTTAGTGAGCTGTCAATATGAAACAGTCATTTACTTCCTTGCTGGTTTTCTGGCTGTAGGTTGTAGCAAAAGCTCAGAACACAAATACCTTACTTCCAGATGCAGATTGGCATGGCCAGATTGGGGTGATGAGCTTAATAAGTAATGTGTAAACAAAAAGTCTTCAGAATTTTTCAAGCCATTATTAAAAGTAACCAGATGAAGAGACATTCTCGAGATTTGGGCAGAGGCCCATTACAAGGCTCTACCACATATTTAACTGGGCTCCAGCAGCCAACTGTTGATGACTCCAGGTCAATGTGTCAGAACTTCCTCAAAATATGCTGGTTCAAGGTCAAGGTTGAAAACTTGTAAGGGACTGAACTTGTAAGGGGAATTGTGGGTCCCAATCAGTGGCAAGGGAGGATGCAGAAGGTGGAAGAACTTGGAGGGACAAGAAGATTCAAGGGGTCAAGAGAGTAATACTGCCTTTAGTTCCTGCTCTTATGCTATCGCTCCACATCTACAGATGATGTAGTAAGTGACAGAGGCTACTGAAACTCTTGCCACCTTTATAGCACTTCTTGGGGATGGGGATCATGAATCATTCATCTTAGAAGAAGACCTGAACCCTCACATGAACACGTTTGAAGAGGCATACTGAATAAATCTTTTTTTGAGGTAATTTACTTCCACCAGGCCTGCTACCATTGAATATAAATAACAGAACTGTCTTCTGTTTTTTTTATCTCATGGTAGTTTTTTTTAAATGATCACGTTGAGCCAACGACTCAGTCAACACAGGTTCAGTGGTACAAACTACACGCGAGAACCTGTATTTACAAATGCTCTCCCAGACATCCCATTCATAAGCCAGATGAAATTCTGGCTATTTTCCTTCCTTGTACTTCAATATGTAAAAGACTGATACTAATACTGCCCATTTTATACGGTTGTTGTGAAAAGCAATTGAGATGTAAAGTGCTTAACTTCATCTCTGATGCACAATACACTTTCCTTACGCTATGTTTTAGTTATCTATTACTGTGTAAGACAGCTATTCCAAAATCTAAAAGCGGAAGACAATAGCATTTATTACTATGCAGTCTCTGTGGGTCAGGAGGTCAGAAGTCGCTTAGCATAGTGGTCCTTGTTCAGAGTTTCCCATGAGGCTTCAGTCAAGGTATTGGCCAAGGGGTGCTGTCATCTCAAGACTCAGCCGGGAGAATTGCTTTCAGGCTCACTCAGGTGGCTGTTGGCAGCATTGTCCTTGGAGCTGCCTCATGGCATGNTGGTTGTGAAAAGCAATTGAGATGTAAAGTGCTTAACTTCATCTCTGATGCACAATAAACTTTCCTTACGCTATGTTTTAGTTATCTATTACTGTGTAAGACAGCTATTCCAAAACCTAAAAGCGGAAGACAATAACATTTATTACTATGCAGTCTCTGTGGGTCAGGAGGTCAGAAGTCGCTTAGCATAGTGGTCCTTGATCAGAGTTTCCCATGAGGCTTCAGTCAAGGTGTTGGCCAAGGGGTGCTGTCATCTCAAGACTCAGCTGGGAGAATTGCTTTCAGGCTCACTCAGGTGGCTGTTGGCAGCATTGTCCTTGGAGCTGCCTCATGGCATGGCAGCTGGCTTCTCCTGGAGCACATAATCCAGGACAGAGACACAGAGTGCCCCAAACAGAAGATGGAGTCTTTTTTATAACCTGGTCTCAGAAATGCCATCCCATCACTTCTGCCATATTCTGTTCATTAAAAGCAAGTCAAGTCCAACCCACTGTCAAAGGCAAAGGATTATACAAAAGTGTGAATCTGAGGAGGCAGATAGCATTTGGGCCATCTTAGAGGCTGATGAGCACATAATGTTAGGTATTTCCAACATTTCTGGTGAGCTCAGTGTTGGCGAAAAGAAAACATAGGAACTATAGCATTCCTGGCCTGCCCGCCTGTAAGCCTCACAAGCGTCCTATTCTAGTAAATCGCTTCTTATCTGCCACGTGTGTGTGTGAGTGCTCAGTCATGTCTGACTCTGCGGCCCCCCTGGACTGTAGCCCGCTGGGCTCCTCTGTCCTTCACTGTCTCCTGGAATTTGCTCACATTCATGTCCATTGAGTCAGTGTTCAAGGTAGGGGACCCCTGTATTTGGAGGGATGAGGAGATGGCCCATATCTGCTGGTGATACTGTGTGTGTAAGTCAGTCTTGTCTCTCCCTACGCTGCAGATATTCAACACTAGGGACTTACGTTGGGACCCACTGGGGTCTTTGGCATGAAGGCTCTAGAGCCACGCTGATCAGGTTTTTGCTTTCCACCACTTGTTGTTTAGTCCCCCAGTCATGTCTGACTCTTTGAGACCACATGGACTGCAGCATGCCTGGCTTCCTGTCCCTCACCATCTCCTGGAGTTGGCCCAAGTTTGTGTCCATTGGTGATGCCATCCAGCCATGTCATCCTCTGTCGTCCCCCTCTCCTCCTGCCCTCAGTCTTTCCTAGCATCAGGGACTTTTCCAATGAGTTGGCTGTTCATATCAGATGACCAAAATACTGCAGCTTCAGCTTTAGCATCAGTCCTTCCAATGAGTATTCGTGGTTGATTTCCCTTAAGATTGACTGATTTGATCTCTTCGCTGTCCAAGAGACTTTCAGAAGTCTTCTTCAGCACCACAGTTCGAAGGCATCAGTTCTTTGGTGTTCTGCCTTCTTTGCGGTTCAACTCTCACAATCTTATGTGACCACTGGGAAGAAAGACCATAGCCTTGACTATATGGACCTTTGCCAGCAGAGTAATGTCTCTGCTTTTCAACATAATGTCTAGTTTGTTATATCTTTCCTGCCAAGTAGCAGTTGTCTTCTGATCTCGTAACTGCAGTCACCATCCGCAGTGATTTTAGAGCCCAAGAAGAGGAAAGCTGTCACTACTTCCATCTTTTCCCTTTTCTATTTTCCATGAAGTAATGGGGTTGAATGCCATGACCTTAGTTTTTTTAGTATTTAGCTTTAAGCCAGCTCTTTCACTCTCTTCCTTCACTGTCATCAGGAGGCTCTTTAATTCCTCTTCTGTTTCTGCATTAGAGTGATTTCGTCCACACATCTGAGATTGTTGATGTTTCTCCCACCTATCTTGATTTCCACCACTTACCAGCCAGCAAACCTCACAAAAGTTCTCTAACCTTGATGAATCCCATTTTTCTCAGTTGTAAAGTGAAAACAAAAACAGTGCCTACTTACGTGGTTGTTGTGGTGTTTAAATAAAACAGTTATGTAAAGTACTTTGAGAACTTTCTATAGGAAGGCATTGTTCTAATCAAGGCCTGATTATGTCCATGAACATAAAGGGGGAAATTGTGTTTGCAATTTGTGCTTTTTCTTTTGTGAGCATATTAACAAAAACTGCAGTTTCTAAGTACTTGAAATGAACTCAGAGTAACACAGTCTTCATCTTTCTACAGGGAGAAAGCTGAGTTCCTGCCTGGAAATCTCTGAGCAGGGTGTTACTCTCTTTAACTTTCTAGGATTAGATGACCCTCAGGAAATCCATTTTCCACATATTAAAAGTGCCTGCAACATACTAGCGATTTGAAAACCATCAATTGCCATCGCATTTCTCCCTTTATTCCTGTTACAAAGAAGTAGAAGATATCTCTACATAGAATGCAGCTGGCAATAGAAGGTGGTATCTGCTGAGTGAGTGGTTTGGGTGGTCAGTATTCTACCATCCTAGAGGAGGAAATGATTCAGGAGTGGTCCAGCAGTTACCATGAGAATTTATTCTGTGGAACCAGCCAGATGGTTTAGGGTTGGGACTCATTTTCTTTCAATTACCTGAGCAGCCAAGGTGAAATTGGGCTATTTGTTTGAAATGTTCTGCTATTGGAACCTCTCTTTCTATATTTCCCCACGTAGCCTCAAACTTTTGATTTTTATGTTGGTAAAAATGGTGTTAATGAAACCTGTTTTCTCCTCAACGCTAGAAATTAACATCATTTACATTTTCACAGAGTTTTTGGTTCCTCAAAGGCAAGTTCTTCACGGGTAAAAGAAGCTCACCCCTTCAATGAGCATACGAATGGACACAGGAGGGGAGTTCTTCATTGTGGTGGTAAATGCTGGAGTGGTAAATTGGAGGCCATCCCTATTACATATTCATTAGAAATAACTCTGCTTAAAATAGGTAGCCCGGAAGTTTGTATATTTTATAATTATTCCACATAATTTGATATATTCCACATAGTTGGATATCATTGCAACATCAATTTTTCCTCTTAATTTGTAATCATAGAATGAGAGAAAGCCAGAAACTGGGACAGCATTTTCCTTTTTCAGGAAAAACCTTGGCAGAGTGGGAAAGAAACACTTTTCATTTCTGAGCTAAAAACTATTCTAAGTAGAACAAAATAATCAAAGACTCCTGGCCCAATAGTCAAGACTTTTAACTAATAAAGTCTTTAATAAATTAGATATTGAGGATGTGACGTGCAGTATGATGATTATAATTAGCACTACTTTGACTTCCCTGGTGGTTCAGATGGTAAGGCATCTTGCTTACAATGCGGGGGACCTGGGTTTGATCCCTGGGTTGGGAAAATCTTCTGGAGAAGGAAATGGCACCCTACTCCAGTATTCTTGCCTGGAAAATCCCATGGCCAGAGGAGCATGGTGAGCTACAGTCCACGGGGTCGCAAAGAGTCAGACACAACTGAGCGACTTCACTATCACTTTCACTTTCACGGTTTATTTGAATGTTCCTAAGGGTGGTACATTTTATTCAGGTATTTATTGATACCACTGTATGCCGAGCACAGTTCTAAGCACTGAGAACTAAGTGATAGATTAAAGAGACATAGTTCCTACTGTTATAAATGGGTATGATTAATTATCCATGGAAGTAATTAAAGAGATTATGTACTGATGATTGAGTTTACCATTTGGGACAACACTTAGCTCCAATTAGGCTTCCCTAGTGGTCTTGCCTGGAAAATCCCATGGACAGAGGAGCCTGGTAGGCTGCAGTCCATGGGGTTGCTAAGAGTCGGACATGACTGAGTGACTTCACTTTTCTTTTTCATGCCTTAGAGAAGGAAATGGCAACCCACTTCAGCATTCTTACCTGGAGAATCCCAGAGACGGGGGAGCCTGGTGGGCTACTGTCTATGGGGTCGCACAGAGTCAGACATGACTGAAGTGACTTAGCAGCAGCAGCAGTGGTTTAAATGGTAAAGAATCTGCCTGCAATGCAGGAGGCCCTGGTTCAATCCCTGGGTCAGGAAGATCCCCTGAAGAAGAGAAATGGCTACCCACTCCAGTTTTCTTGCCTGGAGAATTCCATGGACAGAGGAGCCTGGTGGGCTACAGTCCATGGGGTAGCGGGAGTGGGACACCACTGAGTAGCTAACATTTTCACTTTTGCACTAAGTTCCAATCACGATAGCTTGCTTATAATTTTACCTGATTGATTATATCATATCCAGCTGGAAGACTGAATATGGGAAGTATAGAAGCGAGATTTTCAAAAAGATAAAGAGCTCCATGTCCATCTCCCAGTTGTGCAGTAAACAGACTTCCTGACTCTGTGGACTTACGAAATCTGTTCCCTATGAATGGGGCATCTTTACTTGATCATGGAACCATTTCACTTTGTTTTGATTTCTCAGTATTAACTGATATTTCTATATTAAAGTGCTTTCTGTGGTCTGATCAGAGTGTGATTTGGGGTGTATCTTTCAGGCATACCAGACTCATCTAAAAGACCTAAATACATACACTACCAGGGCATCACCCAAATCCCTCTGTGCAGAATCTCTCAGATAGACTACGTCAGGCCATGTGTGTTGAAAAAATTCCTTAGGTCATTGTCTCCCAAATTATGTGTCAGGATCTCTTTAAATAGGAATGAAATTAATTAAGTAGCTTGCGAATTACATATTTATAAAAGTATGAAATAGAATAGAGTGGAAAATATCAGTATGTTACACTCTAACAGTAAGGCATTGTGATGGTCAGATACTAGATCTTCCTGTCAACACTGGTTTTTCCCTTTTTATTTGAATTTTAACAGTCATCAGTTCAGCCAACCAGTTCGTTAACAGCCATCAAGCCAGTTTTGTAATTGATTTATTAATAGGTCGTTAATTTTCCAAACTAGTAATACATAGACATCAACTAGAATATTTCTTAAAAATTCAGATTTCATGCATCTACTCTTAGATATTCCCGTCCGTTTATTTTAGAATGGGGTCTGGGGCTCTGTTTAAACACGGGCCCCAAATGACTTTGATCAAATGAATCAAACAGGTCTTGAATTTGGGAATCAAAGATTGGATGACAAGCTCATCACAGGGAGGATCTCTTTTTGTCTACTCATTTGAAGCACGGGGATATTTGTGCCATCAATGCTTGAGTGTTTTAGGTGTACCAATAAAGCTAATGCAAGGTAACTGGCAGAGTTTATGATTTTTCTCAGGGGGTGTAGAACAATATCTGTGCTAGGAGAGAAAAATGATGTCCCTCCCAAGATAATTAATGCAAGACTGATTTTTTTCAGAACTCAACTCAGTTAGTGTTATGTTGTTTTTCATTCTTTTATCACACTAGCCTGGGAATTTACCAGAATATGTGAATCCCCAAAGGTGGACATCTAGGTTGGGAATAACGGAAATGATAAGCTAAATAGAATTGATACAGAACAGCATTCCCATTTCTTTCTTTCTTTTTTTTTCCTGCTGATGTGATCAGGTTGCCATGGAAACCTAAAAGCTCATTTACCCTGTGTGAATGAACAATGCTATCAGTCTTTAATGCACACCCAAAACTTGCTAAAGATGTATTCAGTTTATTCTACCTTCAGAATGATAGTGCTTTATAAAAACTAACAAATTATTTAATTATAGTTAGATGTTTAAATGTGAAATTTTGAAAAAACTCCAAACTTGAAAGTGACCTTTGGTTTGGGGAAGTTAAGCTGGAGCATAAAGTGATGTTTGTTTATTCAAATGTTTTTCTCTAATAATCTAGAAGCTGCTGTGTATTATCCTTCAATGAGGGGTGATATTTAAATACATGATGTAATTAGTCCAAATAGATACTTACAGTAGTTTTATAGAGCCTTGTACCTAGGCTGAGGAGGGTATGGCAGCCCACTCCAGAATTCTTGCTGGGAGAATCTCATGGATAGAGGGGCCTGGTGGGCTACAGTCCGTGGAGTCACAGAGAGTCGGACACGACTGAGCAACTAAGCACATATACATTTACTCTACGCATTTGCTCCCCACATCCCCGCCCCGCCTTTAAAAAAAAAAAAAAAACTGGATTCTGATTTTCCTTGAATTATAGAAGAGTTGATATGGGTAGGATAGGTGAGAGAGACAGAAATTTATACAACAGATGTTTTCCAGCTAGAATGAAACATTTTCAGTATTTTAACAGTGTGCACTATCTGTCTGACTGCCAACCATGCTTTTTCAAAGGGACTTTTGAGGTTTTGATTTCAGATTTAAGCTTGACTTAGGTAGCAATTAGATGTTGCTAGGAAATGGCAACCCACTTCAATATTCTTGCCTAGGAAATCCCGTGGACAGAGAAGGCTGACAGGCTACAGTCCATGGGGTCGCCAAGAGTCGGACATGACTGAGTGGCCAAACCACCACCAGGAAGCCCACTGATGCAGTTTAGAGTGAGAAAACAGAACTGCACAGGATGGTCAAGGTGATCTTCTGAAGAACCAGAAAACTGGGTTACACTGAATGAAGTTATGGTTTGTTCATTTAAGGCAGCACTGATGGATGCATAGCAACACACACACACACACACACACACAGATACACACACAGATACACACGTCCAGAGTTTCACATGTTTATACCTACATATGCAAATACTTTCATGCATTGGCCAAAAGTTGGAAGAGTCTCAAATGAGAATGAATGAGAAAAGTTTTTCATTAAAAAAAAAAATAAAATATATGCCCAAATTTATTTTGTTAAAATTCCTTCACCACCAGGTAGATCTTAGCAATATTTCAGTTCAACTGATAATTTTTCAGTCCTTTTTGGTTACTACCACCTTATTTCTCACGATTATGTCCATTGGAATGAGCTTGACTTGGTCAGTTACTGGGAGCAGTCTATAGAAGTGAAGTACCAGCCAGGGATTGTCTGGTCTTACGGAGGCTACAGGCTGTGGTCCAGCAAACACCCAGCTGATGTCAGAAAGATCCCATCATTCCTCTGGCTCCAACACAAACAGTCAAAATTACCGGAGGGTCTTCAGTCCTGTTCTGCTTCAGTGAGGAAAGAGATGGCTGCCTAATCACCACCCCATGTACCCTGCAAATTGAAGCCCTCTCCCTTTCTCTAGGCCTTTTTATATCAAGTAGGGAAGGGATACTTCAGTCCTTATTGTAGTAAATTTAAACAGGCAACTGATGAAGAAATGGACTTTTCTCTAAGATACAATTTAAAAAAAAAGTGCAAGTCATAACCAGGAGATATTATATTGGCGAAAATTCTAACAGTTATTTATGACCTACTGTGGGAGTATCAGACACATTTATGCACTCTTGTGGGTAGTGAAAATTGGTCTAATCTCTTTGGAGAAACTTTCAGTAATATCTTTTAAATTTAATTTTAAAAGATGCATACATCTTTTGGCCCTAGATTTTCATTGCTGGGAATTTACCATTTATACATACTGCACAAATCCAACAGTAATTATTGTAGCACTGATGTAATGGGGAAAAGATAGACCAAGAACAACTTGAATATCCTCAATAGAGCCCTTCTTGAATAAACTATGCATGTACCAAATACTGCTACCCAGGTGGCTCAGCGGTAAAGATTCCACCTGCCAGTGCTGGAGACGCAAGTTTGATTCCTAGGTAAGGAAGATGCCCTGGAGAAGGAAATGACAACCCACTCCACTATTCTTGCCTGGGAAAGCCCATGGACAGAGGAGCCTGGCAGGCTACAGTCTGTGGGGGTGCAAGGAGTCAGACCCAATTTAGCGACTAAACAAGAACATACCAAATATTACAGAGTTTAAACCGGTCAAGGTAAATTTATATCTGTCGCTATAGAAAGATCTTGGAGAATGTTACAAAAGAAATCCCAAGATACAGAAGTGAATAATGCCTAGGGGGGGCACTTTGTGAGTAAAAACTACATATACACTTGTTTCTCTTTATATTCTTTTTGTTAAAATATTTTCATATATGCAGGCAAATTCTGAAAGCATATATTAAAAAAGTATAAACAGTGTTCATCCCTGTGGGCGGCCCTGAGAATTGCTAGGTGTGGGGATGCATTGATTCTCAATTGACATATTCTCCACTGTTCAAATGTTTTTAACCCATTTGCCTGTACTGCTTATTATAATGAAGATAAAATGGTAGAAAACCGAAAAAATTCCAGTGTGAGAAATGGAGGTTAGAAGTCAAGAGTTAGTTTTTCTTGCTCATGTCAAGGTCATCAGACTTAGCATCTTGGGGAGTGAGGCTTTGGAGCGAGGTGGGGAGCCTGCTTTAGGAGCCCCTCCTCTTATTTCTCCACTGTGATTCACCATAACCAGCTCTTTGCTGGCTCCCCAACCCCAGGGACTCCCATCTCCTGCTCAGATCACCACTGGTCATCTTTGCAGCTGCGGAAAACCCACTGCTTTGAATTAAAACTGCGTCCACTGCACAGGCATCATCTGCAGGGCAGGATGGACACAGAATTTTGTAGCAGGACTGGTGCCTCTTATGTAGTCTCCAGCCAGGAGATGGATTTTCCCTCATTCTTTACAAATCGCTTCACAAACTGCATTTTTAAAATGTGTCCAATCTTCATGAAGGGTGTGAGTAATGAAAGTGAATTATGATTTTAGCGTAAGGAAAATACTCAGAGCTGGAAGCCACGTGTGGCTTTTCTTTCAGTCCAAGGGAAAAGCAGCCAAGAGGTCACACCCTTCCCCGGACATCCCTTGCGTCCATCTGCTCTTCCAAACCTGCCTCTGTGCTCCCTGTGCTGGGCTACCACCTTCCTCCCATCCACAGGGCCATCTTCTGCCAAACCTGGGGAAAACCTGTCCCCTTCTCGCTGTGCCTGAGATGACTGATTGCTAAATAGTGAGTATCCTTTCTTCCTTCTTCAGGGACCCAGCCCTTCATTTATTTGAAGTGATAACATGTGCTGCTGCAAGTTTGTATTTCCTCCACCTATTGTGTACAGGGTGGCCAAGGAGAGGCGTGTTGCAGCGCTTGGTTGGAACCTGGGGGAAACATTTTGAAAGGTGACTTACTCAGGCAAGAGGCATCTGGTTTTCGCCTTTCTTCCCTCCTGCTACTTCTTGCCTAGGGCTCGGTTGTGATGGCCGGAGCTTCAGCAGTCATCTTGGACCATCATGGGAGTTTCAGGAAGAAAGCCAGCATTGAGAATAGTAAGACAGAAAGATTGGAAATGCCAGATACTGTAAGGCCACTCTATCAGCTCTGGCACCCTGCCTCTGGTACATTTTATTTGATGGAAAACTGAACTCTTATTTGTTCAAATTGTAGTAAGTTCTCTGCTCTGCTTTTGCCAGTAAAACCTAATTCTAAAAGCTGGGATCTACCTTATTAGTTCCAGTATATTTTTCCAAGTCTGAGTTATTCAGCAGTGCAAAGTGTCGCTACTTTGGACAGAACAACTGCTGAAGAAATGGGGTCTTGGGCCTGCTGTGGTTTTTAAACTCCTACAGAATAATATGGGGCAGACATAGTTTGGTTACCGTTGAATTTTCTCTTATTGAATGTGTTGAAGACACGCTTCTTTATTATTTCAATTACTCAGAAGTAACATTAATTTTTTTTTATTGGTATTGTCTTATGGAGTACTTCTGGGTTGAGTACATTTTGCTCCTATTAGGTAGGTTAATCCCCATGTCAGCCCATGAATATCATAATGGAGAGAGTGTTTCAAGCCAGTACTGGTTCTTTCATTTTGCAGTTCTTCCCTCCTACTTTATACATTGTATAATGAATTCCTGGCATTAAAAAAAAAAAAAATTTCCCAGTCCTGACCCAAGGCTATAAAAGATCAATTCCTAGACCTAGTGATAAATTACTCTTAAGAGAGCTTGTTTCAGTTCTTGGGCAGGATCCCTGCTTGTGTACAGTTTCTGAAGGTGGTAGAGAGGGTGTGAGTGGGTGGGATCCAGGCTTTTAGTCACAGATATTGTTGTTCAGTCACTAAGTCATTTCTGATGCTTTGTGACCCCATGGACTGCAGCATGCCGGGCTTCCCTGTCCTTCACTATCTCCTGGACTTTGCTCAGACTCATGTCTACGGAGTCAGTGATGCCATCCAACCATCTTCCTCCATCGCCCCCTTCTCCTCCTGTCCTGTCTTCCCCAGCATCATGGTCTTTTCCAATGCTCTTCACATCAGGTGGCCAAAATATTGGAGTTTCAGCTTTAGCATCAGACCTTTCAAGGGCACACTCAAGAGCCTACTCCAGCACCAGAATTCGAAAGCATGAATTCTTCGGTACTCATTCTTCTTTGGGACTTCCCTGGTGAATCAGATGGTGAAAAATCTGCCTGAAGTGCAGGAGACCCAGGTTTGATCCCTGGGTCAAAAAGACGAGAAGGTGCCCTGGAGAATGAAATAGCAACCCACTCCAGTATTCTTGCCTGGAGGATTCCAGGACAGAAGAGCCTCGTGGGGGCTATACAGTCCATAGGGTTGCACAGAGTGGGATACAACTGAGCGACCATCACTTCATTTCAGCTTCTTTATGGTCCAACTCTCATATCCATANCAGTATTCTTGCCTGGAGGATTCCAGGACAGAAGAGCCTCGTGGGGGCTATACAGTCCATAGGGTTGCACAGAGTGGGATACAACTGAGCGACCATCACTTCATTTCAGCTTCTTTATGGTCCAACTCTCATATCCATACATGGCTACTGGAAAAACCATGGCTTTGACTAGATGGACCTTTGTCAGCAAACTGATGTCTCTGTTTTTTGTTTTTGTTTTTAATACACTGTCTAGGTTTGTCATAGCTTTTCTTCCAAGGAGCAACTATCTTTTAATTTTGTGGCTATAGTCACTGTCTGCAGTGATTTTGGAGCCTAAGCAAATAAAATCTACCACCGTTTCTGTCACACATATAAGAAGGAATATTTTTGAGAATGGGAGAATTGTGTGCCTTTGACCTTACCAAGCACATACAGATATAAAATACCCATGCCAAATGTTCATGGCTCCCTTCCTGCATTCTCTAAAGAGGTAGTTCCTTCGCCTCTAGAAATAATTATGTGTTATATGAAAAAAAAATGTTAAATTACTTTTAATCTAAAACTTTGTATTAAAAATCAGGTTGTCAATTTCTTTGAGGCAAACAGGCATCCAAGGAGATGGGCTGGTAAACTTCTTTTGGTGATATGGGGAAAAAAAAAATGTGCTGGGACTTCTCTGGTGATCCAGTGGTTAAGACTTACCCCTTACACTGCAGGGGTAGCAGGTTTGATCCCTGGTCAGGGAACTAATATCCCACATGCCACATAGTGTGGCAAAGAAAAAAAGTAATAATTAAAAAAATATGCTCACACCTCATCTGCTTAGCATCTTGGACCAATGAAAGTAAGGAGGGGCAGTGTGAGGATACTTGGTACTTGTAAGAGGTCTAAAGGACAATAGAACAAAGGTTCATGATTGAACTGTAAGTTGGCTCTGCATATATTTGTATAGACTCTATATTCAGTTGACTTGAGCCCTGTGTTGATTTAGACCTCAAGCAAGATGATCTGAGTTGACATAGAAAGTATTTTGTTAATAATTTCAGAACATATGACCACTAATTCCTGTTTTTTGATGTCATTTTTATTTCCTCTCATGTAAGAAATTATTTTATAAAAGCCTAAAAATCCAACTTTAGGAATAGAGATTTTTTTAAAATTACATTTAAGCTATTATTTTCTCTTACTCTGAAGGATGAATAAATCTTCCCAAATTTACTTTCCCCATTTAATGTTTTTTGAATGCATACAATTCAGTCTTGAGTTGAAATAATGTACCTGTTTAGACCTGATTTCTGGAGAAGAGATTTAAAATTTGATGTTACAGGTCACAGATTTGTGTTTATATATCAATTTCATACTTCAGAAAAAAAAATAGCTTCTTATACTACTTGATTAACAACTTATGTTGTATATAAAAATATATAAGTGTAAGTGCTGGTGTTGTTTAAATGCTTAGAGCAGAGGAACTGGATAGACGAGAAATGAGACCTAGAAAGCAAAATCAATACCAGTTGTTTTAAAAGGATCTATTTTCCTGTTTTATCAGTTTTTGGCCACGCCATGCAGAATAGGGGATCTTAGCCCTCCAAAAAGGGACTGAACCTGTTCCCCTTCACTGGTGGTGCGGGGTCTTACCCTCTGGACCGTCAGGAAAGTCCCTTTTTGCCTATTTTAAACCTTATTAGTATTTTTTTTTAAAGCTTTCTAAATTATGAGTCATGTAATAGCTATGGGGAGAGTTGTTTTCTCTGATCCAAACCCTTGTAAAGAAGTGCTTTGTAAAATAACTGCCGCAGGGAAGTGCCTATAGTGGCATGTTGCTCGTGTCTCTCTTTTGTGGATGTAAGTTTCAGGGTTATGATATAGCCACAGATGAGCACAAGGACCATAGACAAGGAAAAAAAACTTTCTTTAAGTGGAAAAACAACAGAAAGCTAAAATAAAACTGCTTCCTGATTCAGTTTGTGTTGAAAAATCGTTGGCAATGGCTAGTTGCACCAAATGTGTAGTAAAATAACTTGCTTCTCCTCATGAAGAATGCTTTATGCTTCTGGGAACTGTGTTGGGCAACTCAGGGGCATGTTAAAATATAGCTTGATGCATCTTCAATCTTAAATTTGGCCATATTTTTGCTGGCATGAGCCTTGAAGTTTTTGCTGCCAGAATCTATTAGAAGAATAAAAAAC